>APFE030225711.1:70514-84966 GCA_000404065.3 Pinus taeda | reverse complement strand
GAGCATAATGTTCTTTTATATAATTCCTTGGCACAGCTTTGGTGAGGTCCTCATTTACATACTGGTCCTTCAGAAATTCCTTACAGGGAGTCATGTCAAACTTGAAATTCTTGAACCACTCTTGTCCGCCTCTCGGAATTTCAGTGACAGCAGAAATGGCTTGTGGAGACACAGGGAACTCTAGCATTGACACCTTAGAATTCAAGCCAGTAAAATTTAATGCAAAAGCTTTCGTTACCTCTGTATGTCCTCCCTTCAACTTTTCGCAGAACCTCCAGCAACCAGCGTTTTTAAAAGCTCGTGCTACACCTTCATCTCTGAGTGTAAGATCAAGCCCCTCTGGCTCTGTTCTTAGGCACCTTCCGGATCGATGTATTCTTTTCTCCATCTTGCTCAGAATATCTTCAGGCAAAGAACTAACAGCAGCTACAATTCACAAAACAGCTTCGGCTTTGGAGTGCAGGCTCGCTTGCAATGATCTCTTTAAAAGAAAACTCGGGCTCCTTTGCGTTTTTTCAAAAACTCGTCATACAACAGGCATGTTAACGCACCATGAATAAACATTATGACACAACCATACCTCATAAGATTTCTTAAAATAATTGTCATGTGCGTGATCCTAAACCTGATGGCGGAACGATAACCTATTATGACCTGGAGAAGACATCAACTGACAAAATATGGACGGACCTAATGACTCATCTCCCCAGATTTGACATTTCAAGAAAATGCGCTGCAGAAAACCCTGAATCCCCGATTTCGTAACGCAGACAATTATGAATTGACAAACCGCGCTATGAAATGGCTGGTAAATGATAGGCTGCGAAAAGGTGGAAAAATGATTGCGCAGCTAAATTGGCCAATCAGATTGCGCTGCGAAACTGCGCAAAATGCAAATGACGCAAACAAGACAAGACATGCGTTAAACGATAATGATGGAGGATATCTAACGGTTTTTTACAAGGACTCACATCAATACCCTTTGAAATTCTAATTTCAAAGTGACACACATAGAAACCTATTGACTAAACAAATTTTTTATATGAATCTTTGGACACAGGTGAACTGTGGTTTTAAGTGATAACACATTAAACAAAAACTGTTGTAAAACCACTATTCCCATATCCAAGGAACCATAAATCTTAGGTATTTAAAGTCCTTCCATTGAAAGCTAATTTGCAATCTTGTTGTGCTCTCTATAAATATCAATATAAGTGACCTAAATACATTGATTAGATATTGTCTTTAATTACTATGCTACTAGAAGGAGAGAATTATTTTGTACTTGGAGGCTTCCCTTCATTCAATTAATGACCATAGGTGAATCACCCATGACTTGAAGCTTATCAATTCCTTTGTCCAAAGCAAATTTTAATAAGCAGTATAAGGCTTTGAATTCCCCTTGGTTATTTGTTCCTCTTCCTATATTACCTTTGACCTAAAAACTATCACTAAAAGATATAGAATAAAGCCAATCCCACTTATACTTGTCCACCTATACCTTTGACAAAAATATCTATGGTTTGACCTTTGGAATAAATTTATAATATGGAAATAAAGCATTAACTTGGATAAATACTTGAAGTGTAATCATCATCTTCTCTTCAAACAAAATAGAGTTTCAAACTATCCATATTCCCCACAAAACAAGAAATAGGATTCCTTGAACTACTTTAGATCTTGTTTTGTAAACCAAACATTAAGAAATGTATCTATGGATTCACATTTCCAAAGGTTCTAGATAACCAAATCTACCCAATTAGAATCAAGTCTTTCTGAAAAAAAATACATACAAGAGAAAAATAAAAAAAATACTAGACTATTTCTTTTCTGGAGGGCTTCCCATATAAAATTTACTATTAAATATGAGATACATAAAAAAATTACACCAATGGGAGGGGCTTTAACTTCCCAAATATTCTGCCACCACCAATTTCCATCACCTTGTCTTGGTCCAAAAAGAGTTGAGTATCCATGACTAGGGGTATAATCTCGCAGGTTCTATTTAGAGCCTAGATTAATTCATTGAGGGAATTGTTCAATATTATATGTGCATCTTGAATTTCTCTAAAATGTGATCCCACATTTGGTCAATTTTTCTTCTAGGCTGAGATCAATTACCTTTCTCCAACCTTAAGACCACAAGGATGTGTCATCTGAGATATAAATCAAATTAAGTATACGTTTACCTATTCCTTGTAGGTATTTTATGATTTCATTATGGATTAATACATGTCCAACACACCTCGTTATTGCATCTTCCTCTACTTTTTCTTGTGAATCATCCATATTCTACTCCATTATAGATAAGAGCCTATGCCTGGGAAGGCTAGTGTCATTTAACTCTACTGGTTGGATACATTCAATATACTCTTCCTTTCCTTTATAATACAATCCACTAGAGTTTCTAGAGAAATATATATTTGTATGATAATACTTTTAAATAGGTTCTCCTTTTCGATGACATCCGTATAATTTTTCTTCCAAAGTAGTACCAAATACATGTTTGTTCTTCAACCCCTACCCCCTTAGTGATTTTGGAGCTACAACTATTTACCACTTAACCAAATGATTCCCTAGTCACAAAAAAATAAAATAAAACTTTCTAATTTTTAAAGAATACCTTTGGGTATATGAGCTAGGGTGTGTCATTATATTGGAATAAATTTTAGCATTTACTTTCCCATAACCAATCTACCTCTTTTAGAGAGCCACCTGTTGCACCAAAAAGTAATGCATTTTCCAATTTTAGACAACAACCAATATGAATTTTCCTTTCCACAGGAATTAGGCTTAAGAGAAAATCCCTTATATTTTATCCCTTCTAACATGTCTTAAGTGTTGAAAAGGAAAACATGTTCTAATACCCAAATCTTGATTTCCTACCAAACTAATTGTATAAATTACAAACTTATTCTCATTTATTTTCAGGTTTGCATCCTTATTGTAAAGTTGTAAAATGTTCTTGAAACATCAAATCTCCATTTCTAATCCAAAATTAAACAATAGAAATCATCTATGAATATTGAGTGTGTGTGTGCCTCAAATATTCTTATTCTCACACCTTTGATTCTCCTCATTCTCCTAGCCTCACTTATGGCTTTACTTAATCCCTCTACAACCAAAATAAATAGGTAGGGTGAGAGTGGGTAGCGTTGTCTAATTCCCCTTAAAGAATATTGATGCTAATCCAGTAATCAATGTAACTACAAAGGAGGCAGTAGTCACACATTCCATAATACACGACCAAGGAAGTGACGACCCTATTTGAATTAAGAGTAGGTGAAGGTACAACCATGAGACCCTATTATATGCCTTAGAAATATATAAATTGATAAATGTTGCTAGAATATGTTAGGTTTTTATAATGTTATGTCCCTCTTGAGTTGATCCTATGGTTTCATGAAACGAGCACCCTTACAGGAACTTGAACTGTTCAAGCGAGATTATTTTTGAGAGGATAGTCTCTAGTCTAGTTGCAATGACATTGGAAGTAATTTTGTAAGTGTAGTTACATAGGGTGATAAGCCTAAATCCATCAAATATATCCGGAAAATCCACTTTTAGAATGAGAGAAATAAAATTGGAATTAAAAGATATAGGTTCTAGAACAACAAGACCTACATGGGAGTGTTCTAGGATCCTAAACGTGTTGAAAAATGCAACAAGAAAGTCTCAATTTGATTTTTCCTTGATTAAATTGAGAAAATTCAAATTTCCACATCGACAGACAACTTGGATGTAGTTAACAGAGGTGACATGGCTTTTGTCACTCTGTTAACTCAGTAAATTCAATTTATAGGAGTTAGAGTTAGTTAAGCATGCCTAATTGCTAATTTGTAGCAATCAAGGTCAGTTATTTCAAGTTGTTTTTAGTTAAACTAGTTCTAACTATTGGAGGAACTAGTGTAAGGTCAGTTGTGCAATGGGACTTTAGTCAAACTTGGTGATCATCTAGTTAAATGATCAATTAGCCCAAAATAACCAGTGGATACAGAGAATTCGAGTTCCCCAGTTGTCGTGGAAATTCCAAGGTAGTGTAACATTAGTTGTAGACTAGTATTGAGTGTACAGGTGTTGAATGCAGTCAGATGATCAATCTTGGGAATTGCGCAATCATTTTGGAGGAATTTCCTAAATAATAGGGGACTAATTTCTCAAGGAATTGCACAAGGAAATAGGGGAATTGACTAAGTCTGGGTCAGAGTTTCTTAGTGAGCATAGAGAGAGGTTATTCAATTGCAGCTTGTGCTCAATTGAGAAAAACAATTGTAATACATCTTTATTCATCAGACTAATGCAAGCAGGCAAAGGGGTTTTTAACATATTGCTTTCCCCTAGAAAAACACTGTGTGCATGTGTGTTATTTCTCAATTCATGTTTGTGATTGATGTTATAAATTGTGAATTAAATTCCGTTGAGGAGTATAGTAGGTTTGTGTCTTGTGATTTTGATTAAAGTTTCATGAGTAGTTGCAAATCTACATCATAATTTCTACATGGTATTAAAGCTAGATTCACATTAGAGCAGGAATTTCAAAGTTGTTACTTAGGAGGTTCAATTTTGCAGCTCATTGTAGTAGGATCTCTTTAGAGTTGAGAATACAAACTTCAGTGGGCTGAGGCTAGAGTATGCCTTGGAAGGAAACTCTAATTTCATCTCATGGAAGGATCAAACGGAGGCCATATTGGATGATAATGGATTGCTAGAATACATAAAGACATATGCTGCAAAACCACATGCATCTTACATTGCCCAGAACCTTGCTAAGTGGAAGAAAGATGTAGAAAAGGTGAGGAGAATAATCTTGGAGCGAGTGCAAGATCACATTGTCTAAAAATCTCCACGGGAAAGAAACTCCTTTCGCAATGTGGAAAGCACTGACATAATTGTTCGAGAATAGTAGTGACCACAGGAAGTTGGCGCTCAAGAATAAGCTTTGAAATATCAAGATGTAGAAGAATGACACTATTTTGCAATATCTGAGCAGGTTCACACAATTTCGTGATGAATTTGGCGGGGTTGGTGTTAATGTTGGGTAACCCTAACCCTTCTAGGCCTTCCCAAGAGCTGGCATAACTACCAAGATTAGGTGAACGAAAGGGAGAAACTACCTAATTGGGAACACTTATGGTCCGATTTGGTACAAGAGGAAATAAGGCAGAATACCAGAGATGGGACTTCATCCAAGGGCGAGGATGAAGAAAAATTTTCATTGGTTGGAAAGGGAAAGAAGGGAAAAGGGAATAAATCTCAATCTAAACTAGAGTCGAGCCAAGGGGGCAAGAAGAAAGGTTTTTCCAAAATTAAATGCTTAAGTTGTCATGAATTCGGGCACTATGCCTTGAAGTGTCCACACAAAAATTTGATAAAGAAGAACTCAAGAGGAGTAGCAAGTGAAGCCTTGGCTTCATAGTTCGATCTTGACTTTACCCTCATCGCATGTATGGCTAACACAGTGATGGGGAGCATGTGGTACTTGGAATTCAGGTGCATCATTCCATAGGACAAGGTGTTAAGATTTTTTCAGTGACCTCGAGGAGAAAGATTTGTAGATGCACATTGAGATAGGGGGTGAAGAAAGGTACAACACGACTGAGGTTGGTATAGTCACCTTTGAGAGGGAGTCATGATCCCCTTTGAGACTCAAGGATGTTGTGTTCGTTCTGGGCCTAAAGAAAAATCTCATCTCTATTTCAGTTTTGGAAGACTGTGGTTATGATGTGATCTTCAACAAAGGAAAGGAATTCCTGAGACACATATTCATGAGATATGTGAAGCAGATCAAGGTTCATGTGAAGAACCTGTATAAGATAGATGTGGAAGATTGTGCTATATTAAGAACTAAGGCAGAGAAAGTGCAGGGCAGCAATGTCAGTGAACTTTGGCATAGAAGACTTGGCCATTTTCACCATGGCACCTTGAATATTATGCAGCAAATAACGACTGGCCTCCCTAAAGGAGCACTTGAGCAGCATGAAGTACCTTGGGGAAGTACACAAAATACACATTCCATGATCAAAACAACAAATCACATGCAGTCTTGAAAAGGATCCACTCTGATGTCTGTGAACCTTTCTCGACAACCTCCACTACCAGACACAAATATTTTGTCATTTTTATAGATGACTTCTCACGAAAGTGCTGGATCTTCTTCATGCAGAAGAGGGATGAGACATTCCCCAAGTTCGTAGAGTTAAAGGCAACGATCGAGAAAGAAAATGAAAATAAGGTGAAGGATCTAAGGAGAAATAATGGTGGTGAGTACATGTTGAATGAATTCAAAAATGTATGTGCAAAAGAAGGAATTAAATGAGAGTTTACAACACCCCACAACCCACAACATAATCGGGTGGACGACAGAAAGAACCATAACATTGTTAGAGATGCTAAAGCTATGTTGCATGACCAAGGCATACCATTGCATTTGTGGGCAGAGGCATGCAACACAACCATATATTTGCAGAACTGAAGTCCTCATCGGATTCTAGGCATGATTACACCGGAGGAGGATTTCTTAGGGAGAAAGATGGATGTGTCGCACTTCAGGATTTTTGGAGCCTCTATTTATTGCCATGTCTCCAAAGAATCAAGGAAGAATCTTGAGTTGAAAACAAAATTGGGTGTATTTGTGGGTTACAAAGAAACCCCTCACAACTACCGTGTGTACTTTCCATCCCTCAAAATGAGAGTTGTGTGAAGGGATGTAAAGTTTGATGAGGAGAAAGTGATGCAGTGCTCTCTTGAGAGGGAGCTTTAGATCCCATTAGAAGAGAAGATTTTAGCTCCAAAGGAGGAGCCTCAGGAAGTTGTGGAGTAGCCACAAATTAAGGAGAAGAGAGTAGAGACATCCACTCAAGTAAAACCATCCAGAGAAGGTAGGAAAAGAACCAAGGGAGCTGATAGACTTGTGCAGGATGTGAGGGAGAAACTGGGAGCTCCTTCAAATTTGCATAGGCAGAGAAGGTCACCTAATTGGTACACTGGCTACATGGCTCTAATGACTAAGATTGTAGACAATGATTCATCCTCTTTCGAGGAAGAAGTAGAGAAACCTGTATGGGTTGATGTAATGGTGGAGGAATACAAATCCATTGTAAAGAAAAATGTTTGGTAATTGGTCCCAAGGCTAGCAGATAAATCAATTGTGGGTTCAATATGGATATTCAAGGTAAAGCATGTAGTAGATAGAAGCATAGAGAAGTATAAGTCCATTTTTGTTGCCAAGGGATACTATCAAGTTGAGGGAATTAACTATGATAAGATATTTTCTCCTGTATCAAGGTACTCATCCATTAGATCAATTCTTGCACTAGCTAGGCAGATGGGGTGGAAGATCCACCAGATGGATGTAAAAACATTTCTCAATGGGGTTATTAAGAAGGAGGTGTACATCGAGCAACTAGAAGGTTTTGAGACATTTGATCGGGATTCTCATGTGTGCGGACTCAAGCGAGCATTGTATTGTCTCAAAAAATCACCTCGTGCTTGGTACACTAGGATCAAACACTATCTCACTAGTTTGGGCTTCACCAAAAACGAAGTAGATGCAAGCCACTATCATATCTTGGTAGAAGGAAAATTACTTATTATTGTCTTATATGTTGATGATTTGATTTTAACCGGTGATGAGAAGCTGATCAGATCTTGCAAGGAGGACCTTGCAAGAGAATTTGAAATGAAGGACATGGGTCTCATGCACTACTTCCTCGGGTTGAAAGTATGGAAAGGCGATGGGGAACTATTTGCATCTCAAGGAAAGTAAGCAAACGAGATACTGCAAAGATTCCGCATGGAGAGTTGCAAACCCATGGAGACACCTCTAGCAACCCACTAAAGGAAGGAGGATGCCACTTTAGGTGAGGAAGTGGATGCTACCATTTATTGAAACCTAGTGGGTTCACTGATGTATCTTGTGAACACATGGCCAGATATGTGCTATGCAGTCAACCGACTGAGCCAAGCTATGGTTAGGCCAACAAAATTATTTTGGAAGGAAACTAAGCATGTTTTACAGTACCTCAGAGGCACTACATAGTTTGGACTATGGTACATATGGACAAATGGAGTGAAGTTGTGTGGCTTCACAGATGTAGATTGGGTGGGGAATCCATTAGACTGAAAGAGTACATCGGGTGGAATTTTTAGTGTTGGGTCCGCAACAATTTCTTGGTAGAATAGGAAGTGAAGATATGTGGCACTCAAATCGACAAACGCAGAATACATGGATGCAAGTCAAGCATCGTGTGAGGCGATATGGATGAGAAAGATATTTGTGGGACTATTTAGTTAGATGATGGATATGTTCGACATTGGATAAACCAGTGCTCCCAGTTTGTTTCGCAACATGTGCTTAACCACCTCTCATGCATCCGTTAATTCTGGCGATGTGTCTGTTTACTAATACTTGCGGGTTTTGGTATAATGGAAGTTGTGATTCCAACAAGTTGTATTAGAGCCAATGGTATCGAGTTCAAATCACACCTGAATCGAATTAGGGGGGAAATTATTGGACATTGGATAAACCAACGCTCCCTGTGTGTTTCACAACATGTGCTTAACCTCCTTTTATGGATCCGTTAACTTTGGCGATGTGTCTGTTTACTAATACCTGCAGGTTTCGGTGTAACAACAATCGTGATTCCAACAAGATCCAAATGTGATCTACTGTTGATCCAAGATGGATCATGTTGAGTCTAGTCAAAGTTTTCTATGTAATGTTTGAAGACCTAGATGGTCGTAGATAGCAATAGTTCTTGACATGCTTAGAATTTGATAGTCTCAGATGCTCACGAAATTAGCACCAAGTTGAAGAGCTCGTCATGCTGCTTCCAACAGTATATCCGTTTCGGAAATGGCCTCCGTATGAGGAAGAAAAGTCATCTTGAAGTTTTTCTACAAACGGGTTAAAAGTCAAAAGGTTAACTCCTAGTCAAAGTCCATGGTTCCATTGAAATTTAGAGTTCCCAGATTCCGCTAAGTGGCTCCTTCTGGTTTGTCAAATTTTGATGTGTATGATTGGTTGGTTTATTTTAATTTAATCAATAATGGAGTGCCACGTGGGCCAATGATTGAAAGCCACGTGAGCCAATGATTGGCTTCCTGGCCTCCTGGTCAAAGTCCATGGTTCCATTGAAATTTAGAGTTCCTAGATTCCGTCAAGTGGCTCCTTTTGGTTTGTCAAATTTTGATGTGTATGATTGGTTGGTTTATCTTAATTTAATCAATAATAGAGTGCCACGTGGGCCAATGATTGGATGCCACGTGAGCCACTGATGGGCTTCGTGGCCTCCTCCAGGCATACTAAAACTTTTGTTATGACTTTATAGGGCCTCCATGGGATTTGAACCATGAAAAAACTCTTAAACAACCAAGCTCTTTACCAACATGCCATCGCTTGTGACTTATTATGCCATAAGGCGTTTCCCTCTGAAATGAACTTCCCTAAAATCTACCTGTCATCACTGTGTGCCGTTAGATGATTTGTTAGACGATTAGAATAGTGTTAGCCGTTTGATTAAGGGAAGGTAACTGAATGGTTGTAATTGTTCATAATAAACTCACATCACCGCAACCGTCGCAGGTTTGGAATGAGCCGGCACTCGGAAGCTGAAAAATACAGATTCAGGTATTCTTCCTGTCATAGCCATTTCTTATCCATTGTATCAATATTTGCAGTCTTTAAAACGTTTAGAACATATATGAGACCATTGTATGGAATATTTATGACACAGATGAAACATATATGATTCAAGTCCCTCTGTAAATTCTTGTAGATGTACGGCACTTCAATGCAAGGGAGGATCCTGCATGGCTGTTCCCCTACAGAGCTGATTGAACGATATACAGGAACAATAGGCAGAATGCCGGAACTCCCAAAATGGATTTTGTCCGGGGCAGTAGTTGGAATGCAAGGTGGCACTGAATCTGTCAGACATGTTTGGGGTCAGCTGGAAAAATATAATGTCGCAATTTCTGCATTCTGGCTTCAGGTGGGCTGCTGGATATCCATGACTATAAGCTAGCTGTTTGATACCATTATTTTATGGTTTTTAGCTTTATGGTTTTTAGCAGCAATAAAGTTTGCATTTGAGGTGCTGATTTCCTTTTACGATGCATTGTCTGTTTTTGGTGCAGGATTGGGTGAGACAAAGAAGCACAAGCATTGGTTGGCAACTCTGGTGGAACTGGGAAGTAGATAAGATACATTATCCTGGTTGGAGGCAATTAGTAGAAGAACTTCATTCCAATGGCATTTTTACAATTACCTACTGTAACCCCTGTTTAGTGCCTGTATGTCTTGCAATCTTTTGAATGCTTTGGATAATGCTGAAAAAGGTTTATTATGGGGAGAGACTTATGGTTAATGTGGTGGCTTTGAACATAGTGCAGACGAATGAAAAGGCAAACAGGGAAAGGAAACTTTTTGAGGAAGCTAACAAACTAGGTCTCTTTGTACAAAATAAATACGGTTCAACTTACATGATTCCGAATACAACATTCGATGTTGGATCTTACGAATCCTGCAGCTCGCACGTGGTTCAAGGGCATCTTGCACGAGATGGTAGCTACTGGAGTAAAGGGTTGGATGGCAGATTTTGGAGAGGGACTTCCTTTGGATGCTTGCCTTTTCTCAGGTCCGAAATATCAAAACTCCTAATGATTGATTGATACATGAGCTTCTGTATATTTTTTATGCCTCGAGGCTACTCAGATTATTCTCGGGGATTTTGTATAAATATGATATAACCTGTTAACAGTACCTGTGTTTACTGCAGGGGAAGACCCAATTTCTGCTCATAATAGATACCCTTCACTGTGGGCTGAAGTCAATAGAGAATTTGTTGAAGAATCGAAAGCAAAACAACAGGGAAAACCGAGGAAAGTTCAAACAGCAAAGGAGGTGCCGGATGAAGACATGCGGGCTGGTTTTCGGGAAACTCCAAAATGGACAACGTTATTCTGGGAAGGTGATCAGATGACAAGCTGGCAAAGAAATGATGGAATCAAGAGTGCCATTGTAGGTCTGCTTAGCAGTGGTCTTTCAGGCTTTTCATTAAACCACAGCGACATTGGAGGTTACTGTGCTGTCGATCTCCCTTTCTCGCCATATAGGAGAAGTGAAGAATTGCTATTACGTTGGATGGAGATGAATTCATTCACCACAATCTTTCGTACACATGAAGTAATTTCCATAGCTTTGTTTTGTATAATGCAGCTGTATTGTGGTGATGTGCATTCTAGGTTAATTCCCCATGACTTTTCATATTTGCCAACATATCTTTAAGATCATATTATTCAAATATCCTTGATCTATACCTTAAATCCCTGGACTCACTTGGGACATGCCATTGAATTTTCTCTTACGATGGAATAGTTATTTAGTGGCTTACTAACTAATTCTGTTGGAGAAATTCTTTACAGGGAAATTCACCATCTGCAAATAAGCAGTTCTATTCAAATGATCGGACCTTATCACACTTTGCACGTTTTGCTAAGGTTTATAAGGCTTGGGAGTTCTATCGTATTCAGCTTGTGAAAGTAAAAATCTTTAATCTCAGTTTTACTCATTTCATTTATACAATCTTCAAGTCCTTGGAAAATTCATTGATTGTTATCTGTGCTTTAAAGAGATATACTTTTGTCTGTTAAACTTGATATCATTTTGATCTATGCTTTGAAAAGATATTATTTGCGCTATACATTTGAAATTTTTATGTCTCAATCTTCAGGAAGCTGCTTCAAAGGGACTTCCAGTTGTTAGACATCTTTTCCTTCATTACCCACACGACAAGTATGTGCAGAAGCTAACATTCCAACAGTTTTTAGTTGGGTCTGAGGTTTTGGTGGTCCCTGTTGTGGACAAAGGTAGGAATCAAGTAAAAGCCTATTTCCCTACAGGAGAGGATTGGCAACATATCTGGACAGGAAGGATCTTCAGCCCCCCAATGTCATCTAGCATGGAAGCTTGGATTTATGCCCCGTTGGGGTACCCTGCAGTATTTGCGAAGGTCGGATCTCTTATTGGAACAACTTTTATGCAGAATCTGCTAGATTTGGGTGTCAGAACGAGGTTTCCTCCTGCAGAAGACAACTAGCTCCCTTCTGATGCAAATGACATTGTAAATTTATCAAAAATAAATACCCCGAATGAGTCTCCCAGCAAGAGGTATGCGGAAATTATTCCTGTCCCTCAAGATCACTCCTAGCATAGTAATAATATTCACTCAGTTCAATGCCTAATTAAGTTCTGGAGCATCTTTTCGCCCTTTCAGCAATTGTATTAGTCTCTTTTAAAAAATGTATATTGTATTAGTCTTTTTAAAAAAATGTATTTATGTCTGGACGAAATGGGGTTGTCATGCTCTTACATCTCCTCGGTGTTTCACAGGTTTACTCATTTCCAGTTAATGAATAAGATTGTTGATATCTCTCTTTACAGTTCATTCTATAAATAAACAGGGTTATGGGTTTCATTCTTATCGTTTTGACGAATACGGTTATTTGCATTTGCTTGCTGTATATAATTTCTACAGCGCAGATTTCCCAGTTTCCCCAATGGGAAAAAATTTCTGCAGAGAAAGTTTAATGGTATCACCTTGCTGAACAACAGCTCCTTCCTTCTCCACAAGGACCACGTAAACAATATCTTCATAGTTTCCTCCATCCTGACAAAGAAATGTATTAATACCAGCTTGCAAGGGCAAAAGGCTGGGGTTGAATGCTGCAGACTCAATATAAAATCCTGTACAAATGTCCCCTTTTGTTGTCATCAGAGCGATTCCAGAAGGACACTTACTATATGGAGCATGTGACAAGTTTGCATGGTGCTCATGATATAATTGCTTTAGGCTAAGAATATTTAGTTATATATAATGGCGCTCACTGTCTCCCTTCCTATATTTTTTTTCGGCGACTCCTATGGCGATAAAGGAAATAACAATTTGTTGACAACTTTTGTGATCTTCCTTTGATTAATAATATAAACAATATTAATGTTGGCAATATTAATGGGCGATAGATACTTTGTGCCTATTTCTGTAAATCAAAGGCTGCAGGATAAATAATTCATCTCCATAAGGTATCTTTAAGTGTTTTCATAAAAGTGAAGGAAGACATCATAAGGAAAAGTTATAAAACAATTTTCATATCGAGATTTTATGGCCCTTATTGCCACATGCATTCATTCATAATCTTGTAACGTTTAATTTTTTTTAGGCATTTTGTTTAATATTCAATTTCATCGTTTGGAGTTCTAATCAATGTTGATTGACACAATTCGATTTGAAAATTTTATAAAAATAAAAAAATAGATTAAACAAAACAATAATATGTATGCATGTGTGCAATTCCATTAGTATTGAAAGGAATCTTGCTTTCTTCAGGAAATAGAGACCCTTCTATGTTGTAGGTAATTATTATGCAGGCTACACCAAGTTTGGGGTCATTTTGGCTTTCAATTGTTGGAGGTAGGTATATCCTGATCTATTTCTATTTGATTAAAAAAATTACACAATGAACAACATTAAAATATAGCTATTTACATTGACTGTTCGACATTGAAATGAGTGGTGTAAACAATCTGGGTCATGTCCCTCTTGATCTGTTCTGGAAAAAAATTGATATACAGTTGAACACATTATATTTTGCTCTGAAAGATGGTAAAGCAGTAGTATATATATCTATATCAACCGATAAAGAAACATATATGCATGATTATGCTCTCACTATGACTAAATTTCATATTTTTTTAATCAACGGAGTAAAGATCGAAGTATCCAGGACTTCATTCTTTAATTGTTCGCTGGTTTCATTGCTTTCAGAACAGCATTCCACTTGAAAAATCTATAAAAATAAAAAAATAGATTAATCAAAACAATAATATGTATGCATGTGTGCAATTCCATTAGTATTGAAAGGAATCTTGCTTTCTTCAGGAAATAGAGACCCTTCTATGTTGTAGGTAATTATCATGCAGGCTACACCAAGTTTGGGGTCATTGTTGCTTTCAATTGTTGGAGGTAGGTATATCCCTGATCTCTTTCTATTTGATTAAAAAATTTACACAATAAACAACATTAAAATATAGCTATTTACATTGACTGTTCGACATTGAAATGAGTGGTGTAAACAATCTGGGTCGTGTCCCTCTTGATCTGTTCTAGAAAAAAATTGATATACAGATGAACACATTATATTTCGCTCTGACAGATGGTAAAGTAGCAATATATATTCTATATCAACAGATAAAAAAACATATATGCATGATTATGCTCTCACTATGACTAAATTTCATATTTTTTTAATCAACGGAGTAAAGATCGAAGTATCCAGGACTTCATTCTTTAACTGTTCGTTGGTTTCATTGCTTTCAGAACAGCCTTCATTACTATATTGAAATAATTTTTTAAAAATTTAAATTATATTTAGAAATTTAAAAATTCAAAATTTT
>APFE030225711.1:39509-70504 GCA_000404065.3 Pinus taeda | reverse complement strand
CATTAAATATCACATTTCTCCAGCCTAACATTCAAATTAATATTTTAATATAGAACATAATTATCACATGATCACAATCTTCTCACAATCACCCTCATCTCAGTATAAAATTTTATTTTATACCACCTTTCATTTCAAATTAAGTTTCCACTAATAGTAAAAAGAGAAACATCCCAACAACTTATTCAATTGCTTTTTCTCTATTACTTTCAGGCGGTGGTGTTGATCCGCTAGTCAATTTAACAACTAGGAACCTATGAAAATTTCAACCATATCTTATGCGTGAATATGTCTTAATTTTAATATATAATTACATAGCAATTTCCCTGCTTAATCTTGCGATGCTGCTATGTTGCTTTCAATTATCCTTTTATTTTGAAATGCGCGTGTTGACCAGCCTGTCATCACGACCAAATTGTTTCAACGGTCCTCCTGATTTCATAAGTATGACCACGTGATTGGTTTTTCAATAAAATGCTCCCCTATTATAGCGCCACATCTACCCCTACTTTTGCTAAATGTGGTGCTCCACATATCAAGCGTTCATTTCTCAAAGCGACTTTTCTATTTCTATTTTTATTATAATTCATTACGACTATTCCTATTTATTATAATAGAAATGAATTTCTATTTTTATTATAATTCTTTACGTTTATTCCTATTTATTATAATATATCGTTATTTTTTAATAATAGAAATGAGGTTTGACTATTAAAATGGGAAATTTTAAATTTTTTTGTTTTTTTTCTATTCGTATTCAGTATAGCTATTGTGTCTATTAGTATGTATCGTAATTTTCATAATATTTAGGCTGTAAGGCGTTTCTATCTTAAATGAAATTCCCTAAGATCTACCTGTCATCACTGTGTGCCGTTAGATTATTTATTAGATCACTTTCCGATTCTTACATGGATCAAGTGGAACATAGATCAAGTGACTCAAACTGCTATGAGAAGGAAGAACAAATATTCAATTATTTAGAAACTGAAACTGATCGAACCATATCCAATGAGCATCAAGACTCTATTTATGTAATCTTTTCCCCTAACAATTACAATATGAAGGGGAAAAAGAAAATGAATCGATTCATCGTCTCATTGCAGTGTGATAGAGAATGGGGAAAAATAATAATACCTTGTCCTGATGCGATTCTTAGAATTCCCAAAGTGGTATTCTACAGAGAATTTCATTTTTGGATATTCTAACGTAGAACATGGAATACCTGAGTCGAATATGACAACACCTTTTCCTAGATTATCGAGGGAAGGGACAACTTGCAGATTAAATGAGGTATTCTATTTCGTATGAAGATGGTGAACGAATCCAAGTAAGTTCCATTGGTGCGAACTTGTCTAGGATTTGATTAGGAACAATTAGATTTTATAGTCGAGGCTTATGTTTCTCTTTTCAGTAAGAACAAATAAATCGTTAAATATGGTTCAAATTAGCTTGATGAAATACCCCCTTTTCATTGGGGAAGGACAATAAAACAAGTTCAATTTTTGATGTTCCATAACCAATTTGACCACACTAATCTTTTTCCTTCCAATGGGCGAGTCATTAATTATTAGCATCAAGGGAACTATTTGTTCATTATCTATGGGAAAGAAGACAGTGGATTTTTTATGGTTCTATCACCATCGACTATTTTCGAATCGTTCTATTCAATGATTCTATTCGTATTCACTATAGCTATTGTGTCTATTAGTATGTATCGTAATTTTCATAATATTTACGCTGTAAGGCGTTTCTATCTTAAATGAAATTCCCTAAGATCTACCTGTCATCACTGTGTGCCGTTAGATTACTTATTAGACGATTAGAATAGTGTTAGCCGTTTGATTAAGGGAAAGTAACTGAATGGTTGTAACTGTTCATTCCCGCAACCGTCGCAGGTTTGGAATGAGCCGGCACTCGGAAGCTGAAAAATATAGATTCAGGTATTCTTCCTGTCATAGCCATTTCTTATCCATTGTGTCAATATTTGCAGTCTTTAAAACGTTTAGAACATATATGAGACCATTGTATGGAATATTTATGACACAGATGAAACATATATGATTCAAGTCCTTCTGTAAATTCTTATAGATGTACGACACTTCAATGCAAGGGAGGATCCTGCATGGTTGTTCCCCTACAGAGCTGATTGAACGATATACAGGAACAATAGGCAGAATGCCGGAACTCCCAAAATGGATTTTGTCCGGGGCAGTATTTGGAATGCAAGGTGGCACTGAATCTGTCAGACATGTTTGGGGTCAGCTGGAAAAATATAATGTCGCAAGTTCTGCATTCTGGCTTCAGGTGGGCTGCAGGATATCCATGACTATAAGCTAGCTGTTTGATGCCATTATTTTATGGTTTTTAGCTTTATGGGTTTTAGCAGCAATAAAGTTTGCATTTGAGGTGCTGATTTCCTTTTACGATGCATTGTCTGTTTTTGGTACAGGATTGGGTGAGACAAAGAAGGACAAGCATTGGTTGGCAACTCTGGTGGAACTGGGAAGTAGATAAGATACATTATCCTGGTTGGAGGCAATTAGTAGAAGAACTTCATTCCAATGGCATTTTAACAATTACCTACTGTAACCCCTGTTTAGTGCCTGTATGTCTTGCAATCTTTTGAATGCTTTGGATAATGCTGAAAAAGGTTTATTATGGGGAGAGACTTATGGTTAATGTGGTGGCTTTGAACATAGTGCAGACGAATGAAAAGGCAAACAGGAAAAGGAACCTTTTTGAGGAAGCTAACAAACTAGGTCTCTTTGTACAAAATAAATACGGTTCAACTTACATGATTCCGAATACAACATTCGATGTTGGAATGTTGGATCTTACGAATCCTGCAGCTCGCACGTGGTTCAAGAGCATCTTGCACGAGATGGTAGATACTGGAGTAAAGGGTTGGATGGCAGATTTTGGAGAGGGACTTCCTTTGGATGCTTGCCTTTTCTCAGGTCTGAAATATCAAAACTCCTAATGATTGATTGATACATGAGCTTCTGTATATTTTTTATGCCTCGAGGCTACTCAGATTATTCTCGGGGATTTTGTATAAATATGATATAACCTGTTAACAGTACCTGTGTTTACTGCAGGGGAAGACCCAATTTCTGCTCATAATAGATACCCTTCACTGTGGGCTGCAGTCAATAGAGAATTTGTTGAAGAATCGAAAGCAAAACAATAGGGAAAACCAAGGAAAGTTCAAACAGCAAAGGAGGTGCCGGATGAAGAACAATTGGTGTTTTTCATGCGGGCTGGTTTTCGGGAAACTCCAAAATGGGCAACGTTATTCTGGGAAGGTGATCAGATGACAAGTTGGTAGAGAAATGATGGAATCAAGAGTGCCATTATAGGTCTGCTTAGCAGTGGTCTTTCAGGCTTTTCATTAAACCACAGCGACATTGGAGGTTATTGTGTTGTCGATCTCCCTTTCTCGCCATATAGGAGAAGTGAAGAATTGCTATTACGTTGGATGGAGATGAATTCATTCACCACAATCTTTCGTACACATGAAGTAATTCCCATAGCTTCGTTTTGTATAATGCAGTTGTATTGTGGTGATGTGCATTCTAGGTTAATTCCCCGTGACTTTTCATATTTGCCAACATATCTTTAAGATCATATTATTCAAATATCCTTGATCTATACCTTAAATCCCTGGACTCACTTGGGACATGCCATTGACTTTTCTCTTACGATGGAATAGTTATTTAGTGGCTTACTAACTAATTATGTTGGAGAAATTCTTTACAGGGAAATTCACCATCTGCAAATAAGAAGTTCTATTCAAATGATCGGACCTTATCACACTTTGCACGTTTTGCTAAGGTTTATAAGGCTTGGGAGTTCTATCGTATTCAGCTTGTGAAAGTAAAAATCTTTAATCTCAGTTTTACTCATTTCATTTATACAATCTTCAAGTCCTTGGAAAATTCATTGATTGTTATCTGTGCTTTAAAGAGATATACTTTTGTCTGTTAAACTTGATATCATTTTGATCTATGCTTTGAAAAGATATTATTTACGCTATACATTTGAAATTTTTATGTCTCAATCTTCAGGAAGCTGCTTCAAAGGGACTTCCAGTTGTTAGACATCTTTTCCTTCATTACCCACACGACAAGTATGTGCAGAAGCTAACATTCCAACAGTTTAGTTGGGTCTGAGGTTTTGGTGGTTCCTGTTGTGGACAAAGGTAGGAATCAAGTAAAAGCCTATTTCCCTGCAGGAGAGGATTGGCAACATATCTGGACAGGAAGGATCTTCAGCCCCCCAACGTCATCTGGCATGGAAGCTTGGATTTATGCCCCGTTGGGGTACCCTGCAGTGTTTGTGAAGGTCAGATCTCTTATTGGAACAACTTTTATGCAGAATCTGCTAGATTTGGGTGTCAGAACGAGGTTTCCTCCTGCAGAAGACAACTAGCTCCCTTATGATGCAAATGACATTGTAAATTTATCAAAAATAAATACCCCGAATGAGTCTCCCAGCAAGAGGTCAGCAAGAGGTATGTGGAAATTATTTCTGTCCCTCAAGATCACTCCTAGCATAGTAATAATATTCATTCAGTTCAATGCCTAATTAAGTTCTGGAGCATCTTTTCGCCCTTTCAGCAATTGTATTAGTCTTTTTAAAAAAAATAAAAAAATAGATTAATAAAAACAATAATATGTATGCATGTGTGCAATTCCATTAGTATTGAAAGGAATCTTGCTTTCTTCAGGAAATAGAGACCCTTCTGTGTTGTAGGTAATTATCATGCAGGCTACACCAAGTTTGGGGTCATTGTTGCTTTCAATTGTTGGAGGTAGGTATATCCCTGATCTCTTTCTATTTGATTAAAAAAATTACACAATAAACAACATTAAAATATAGCTATTTACATTGACTGTTCGACATTGATATGAGTGGTGTAAAAAATCTGGGTCGTGTCCCTCTTGATCTGTTCTCTCTTGATCTGTTCTGGAAAAAAATTGATATACAGATGAACACATTATATTTCGCTCTGACAGATGGTAAAGCAGCAGTATATATACCTATATCAATAGATAAAAAAACATATATGCATGATTATGCTCTCACTATGACTAAATTTCATATTTTTTTAATCAACGGAGTAAAGATCGAAGTATCCACGACTTCATTCTTTAACTGTTCCTTGGTTTCATTGCTTTCAGAACAGCCTTCATTACTATATTGAAATAAATTTTTTAAAATTAAAATTATATTTAGAAATTTAAAAATTCAAAACTTTTATACCTTATTAGATTAATTTTGTCTCTTAAATTTTATTGTATATTATAGGTTAGCGACAAATAACATGAAAGGTTATTGTCTCCTATATTGTTTGGGGTTGGTGGTGAATGTATTAAATATTCATTGAAGGAATTTCCTTTTTCAAGTGCAAGGTGATTTTCCTATAGGAAAATAGGTGGAAAATAGGATGGCCCTTCCTTGAATTCTTCAAGTAGTGTATGGAAGAGTCTTTTTTTAGAAAATGTTAGATCTCTTCCATGTGTGGTGTCATGAGAAACATGGATGATGGAAACCATCTTCTCGAGGCTGGTTTGGAAGGTTTTTATGGAGAATACAAAAGAGAGATCAATATCTTTTCTTCCCATGTTTATATTGTATAGGAATGATTAAAATCTTGAGATTGATAGGTTCTTACAAACTTAGATCTATTCTCTAGACTTCAATCTATATTCGTGATGTTGGGTTTTTACAGAAATTGATTGAGTCACAACAATTGTTGCTTTCATTCATGTAATCTTATTGGCATTTCATTATTATAGTAACAAGTGTTCATTGCTTGGTCATAATGTTTGAGTTTTCACTAATATATTGAACTGTGATTTTAACTTTTAAAGGCTTGCTTGGGTAGATGAGGAGACCCAACTTTCATTTTTGCAGAGTTGGATAAAGAGCCACCTTGAAGATGTTAGCAGGATATTGAAAAACCAGTTCTGTTAGTATGGGAAATCTTACAAAGACCTTTATAAAAGAGCTCGTCTGCGGGAGAACCAACGGAATCCAGCTTGATTGAGGTGGCCTGGACAAGTTTGAGTCCTCTGTGGGGTATATCAAACTCGAATTCTCTCGAAACCGCCGCACTATTCATATTCAGTTTCCTCTTGCTCACGCCATTAGAAACCATATCCGAGCCAATTGTAAATTTATCAAAAATAAATTCAACGATCTCTTCATAATTCAATACCCCGAATGAGTCTCCCAGCAAGAGGTATGCGGAAATTATTTCTATCCCTCAAGATCACTCCCAACATAGTAATAATATTCATTCGGTTCAATGCCTAATTAAGTTCTGGAGCATATTTTCGCCCTTTCAGCAATTGTATTAGTCTTTTTAAAAAAATGTATTTATGTCTTGACGAAATGGGGTTGTCATGCTCTTACATCTCCTCGGTGTTTCACAGGTTTACTCATTTCCAGTTAATGAATAAGATTGTTGATATCTCTCTTTACAGTTCATTCTATAAATAAATAGGGTTATGGGTTTCATTCTTATCGTTTTGACGAATATTGTTATTTGCATTTGCTTGCTGTATATAATTTCTACAACGGAGATTTCCCAGTTTCCCCAATGGAATTCTTTCTTTGAAATTGGGGTTTCTTCCCCAATAGGGTCAATCTTCCTGAACAGGTTACCCTGGCGGGAGGATAGGTATTTTAATACCTCACTTACCCTCAGACCAGTGTATTGGCACTGTGAACACGGTTCATTTACTCCCTTTACTTTAATTTATCAGTCACAGTGTCTCTATTGATAATGGGTTGAATAACATTACCATTTCAATCCTGTTAGACAGGTATATCTCACACTATGCTCTATCAATTTGTACAATTTATTTGTCCAAGAATGCATCCTCAAAGAAGTGCTGTGTAATTCATACATATACCACTTGTTGTCCCAGTTACATGTTTAATTCATATACCACTTGTTGTCCCAGTTACATGTTTAATTCATAAGTACATAATAAAAGCAGTCTTTTCTTACTTAAGCTGTATTCTTTACTTATCTATTGTTGCTGCCTCCTCATGATCACTCTCTTTCTGAATACTGATTTTATTCTCCAGAGGCTGATACCATGCTGAGAAATATGGTCGTTCGTCCCTCTGGTATTGGACGCCGTTGAGAAAATAGATTTTACAAATGGTTTGGAAGCTTTCAACTTTTCAACTTGTGTGTGAGGAGTGTCAGTTGTGAGTGTGTGAGGAGAGTTAGTAGTGAGTGAGTAAATGCAGTAGCTTCTTATACTGGCTATGAAAGAATGCCGGTGGGAGTGTGATTGTTGTAAGTTTCATTAACTCGTTGTAAGGACCAATGTGATTTGAGGTTGTGGTATAATGTTAAGTGTGGAGGTTCACTCTTCTCAAGTGGGGTAGTGCAATTTAGGATAGGACTATGTATACTAAAGCTGGCTCAAGTTAATTTTTTTTTGCAGTTAAAAAAAAAAGTAATATTAAGGGGCATGTAATTTAGAATTTTGGTGTTTGGAATTTATTTACAAGTACAAACCTTAATTCCTGGCTATGACAATTATTCTGGAGTTTTGAGTTTTGGTGTCTGGAATCGATTTGCAAGTAGTCCCAATGGAGGCGTCACACCAGTTGTCTAAGAGGATACAAACAATATAAAAGGAAGTCTCATCACTAACTCCAGCCTCTGGAAGTTTTGGTGTTTGGAATCCATTTGCATTTAAGAGGATACAAACAATATAAAAGGAAGCCTCATCACTAACTCCAGCCTTTGGAAGTTTTGGTGTTTGGAATCCATTTGCAAGTACACAAGTAAGTTTCCATCACCAACTGTAGCTTCTGGAAGTTTTGGTATTTAAAATAAATTTCAAATAATCCCACCTGTATATTCTCACTAAAAAAACAAATATATGCTAAATACAGAAACAACAGCCAAAAAAAATGTTACTATCTCAAATATTTTCAGTTTGAATTAGCGTATGCCTCCAATATCTATTTTTCATATTCAAAGCATACGGATTTTTCCAATTTCTCTACCCTCTGAATACGAAGTGGGGCATGGAGGAAAAGCAGTTGGCCTTTATAAAAGAGCTCGTCTGCAGGAGAACCAACGGAATCTAGCTTGATTGAGGCAGCCTGGACAAGTTTGAGTCCTCGGTGGGGTATATCAAACTCGAATTCTCTCGAAACCGCCACACTATTCATATTCAGTCTCCTCTTGCTCACGCCATCAGAAGCCATATCCGAGCCAATTGTAAATTTATCAAAAATAAATTCAACGATATTTTCATAATTCAATACCCCGAATGAGTCTCCCAACAAGAGGTATGAGGAAATTATTTCTGTCTCTCAAGATCACTCCCAACATAGTAATAATATTCATTCAGTTCACTGCCTAGTTAAGTTCTGGAGCATCTTTTCTCCCTTTCAGCAATTGTATTAGTCTTTTTAAAAAAATGTATTTATGTTTGGGGGAAATGGGGTAGTCATGTTGTTACATCTCCTCGGTGTTTCACAGGTTTACTCATTTCCAGTTAATGAATAAGATTGTTGATATCTCTCTTTATAGTTTTTAAAAGATGGACAAGATGGACAAGATGTCACAAGATGTCACAATGTGTTTTTAAATTATGTTTTGGAAGAGGTAAAAGTTTTGAGAGCATTTTCAATTTACTTGAGTTTTGATAATGGACATGTGAACTGGGCTATATGGAGATAATTAGAACTATTTAATCCTGCTCATTGTTTGGTGAATTTCAGATTCAAAGTTTGTCTACCAAATGTTTTACAACAAATTGACAACATTGGCTAGCTTGTTGCTTGAATCTGCATCAGCTCTTGAAACATCACCACTTATGGATTACCAGCAGAGAATAATAGCATATCTATGGTTAGATATTTTATTTTTCTTACTTATATTGTTATTGGTCTTGATGGTGTTGTTTTGGTTGTGGCGAATTTTAAGAAGAATTGATCACGCTCCTTTGGAAGTGCCAGCCCTTGATGCTCAATTGTGATGTAAAATATAGGAAGACAGAAACCTTTGCATTGTTGTATTGGTAATATGTTGTTTTTTATTGAGTTTTGGGAGTTGGAAAAGCTTGTTTCCTTCACTGGTGAGAATATTAGAAGGATAATCTATGATAAATAGTGCACGGGACATCGTTTACACAAAATATTTTGCTTATACTACCCTTCACTCTATTTTTTGCTATCTCTCAAGGCGTTTATCTATCATTTGTATTGAATAAGGTACCACGGGGAGGTTGGTGTCCCTTCTTAATTGCACCATAATGTTCTCTTGGAACTATGGAAGGCAGAAAAGTATAAATATTTAGCACGGAGAAAACTCAGCATAGAAGGTTTGAATGGATTGCTTGCCAGGGTGAATTCACGTGTACCAGGAATTTGTTTCTTCTACAGTGACCTTATTTCGAGCTTACCACTAATTATTGAGAATTATGTAAAGAATGTGGGGTCTCTACATGAAGTTCTTGTCATTGTCACCATAAGAAGGGTTCCAGTCAAGACAGTGCTTTTGTGAGAGAGATTTATGGTTGGAAAACTAGACCCAAAGGGTGTATATAAATGCATAGCCCAATATGAGTACAGTCTATGTGTTACAGGCCCAAGCCACCAAACAATAGTTTTCCAATGTTGGGTCCCTTCAAATTTTGAATCTAAGAAGCCCCATAGGAGCAACAAAATGAAAATGATACCTAGAAAATCACTCTTCTTGCCTAAGCCACCAATCTTAGCAAGGCTTAAGGAGGACCAACGATAATTATAAGGATCCCATGCTTCCACTATACTCTCTATTGCTTTATGATCCAATATGTTTCTCATCTTATCTTTCCATTTTGTTTTGAATGTGGAGTCTTTACACCCTGCAATATAGTATGCTCTAAGCCCTTGTAGCAATATTCAAAATGTGGCTACAGTTGCTTTACAATATCTGTAGATGAGGGTATGCCCCCTTTGTCTGCTATGGTGGAGAGCTGGGCTTTTGCTATGAGTACCTCATAAAAACTCACCCTCATATGTCAGTTGCAATGTCCTATTTGGGGACAAGAACACAGGTCCTTGATTTGCAGCCATGGTTTTAATACCAATCCTCTTTTGACTTCTTCCTTGCTTGGTAGCAATTTACAAAAAACTCTGTACCCCAACAACCAGTATGCTCGAAACTTGTTCGTATCAAACACTAATATATCCAGGGTTTTCAAATGGGCATCTCTCAAATTTTGGAAAATAAATTTATGCATTTGGCAAGTTTTGGCATGCTACTCATAAACATCAATTCGAAAAAGGGGTGTGTATTGTAGTATTTGTAAATGAGTAAACATTTAAATTTAGTTTTATATGAAAAAATATTTAGTATGCATAATGAAACATTAAATTAAAATAATAATAATAAAACAGTTTAATTGACATCTCATATGAACTTAGTAGTGAAAAATGTCATTTTAATAGAGTTCTTGCAAGTTAAGGAATTTGTGCATCCCTATATCTACGAAAATTTCACCGAGAATTGAATTGGGATATTAAAAACACATTCGAGGTTTTATCCAAAAGAAAGTTCATGACATTTCATATGAAGTTAGTAGTGAAAAATGTTATTTTAATATAGTTCTGGCAAGTTAAGGAATTTGTGCATCCCTATATTTATGAAAAGTTCACGAGAGAGTTTGATTTCAGCAAGGAGTTTGATGGCTTTCACTTGTATTTTTCGAAACACCTAGTTGACAGAACCATGTAGTAGGAAAAGGACATTTAATTTTTACCCTCACGATGGTTTGTGACAGCTAGCAACCTTGTGTGCCCTCTTTAAAAGTGACAATTCATTCTTAATATGTAACACATGGAAAAACAAAATCTCCAAATACAAAAAAAAACTTAAAATAATTTACAAAAATATGTTGACATAAACAACTACTGCATGAATAATGGATAACCTCTATATGACATTAACTATAACTCATTATCATCCACCCTTGCTTTCAAGAATGTCCATTCACATGTTGCTATTCTTCCACACACTACTATTACTTATCCATATTCAAAACACACATAACTAATAGTTTCAAGTGTAACTCAATATCATCCAACCTTGCATTCAACAATGTCCATTCCCATGCCACTATTCTTCTACACGCTATTATTTATAAAATATCTATATTCAGCATACACATAACTAACAATTTCAATTGCAACTCTTTATCATCCACCCTCGCTTTCAACAATGCCCATTCACATGTCCCTATTCTTCCACATTCCATTCACATGTCCCTATTCTTCCACACTCTATGCCTTATGGCGTTTCCTTTGCATCATTAGGTGCAAATGCTAGTTATACAATGGCAGAATATTATATTTGTAGGCATGTAATGGTAAATGTGGAAAAAGGTTGGTGGATCCCGCCATACTTGGCGGCCTCGCCATCCCTACAATTGTATTATGTCATAGTGAACAGATCATATGCCACGAAGGTTGCAATGGCGCGGAGTAACGGGGTACGAAGTTATATCACTTTCGCATTGTCATAAGCTGTCGGAGTTTGAGGCAACCGCCAAAAGAGGTCACATGCCACTGCTTAGCCAAAAGCCACAAGTCTGTAGACTGCCGGAGGTTGTGGCATGGCTACGTTAGCATGGATTCGGAGTTGGTAACACCACCAAAGCATTGAGTCACCAATACATTATCCGTCAGAGTTTTGGTTGCCACGAATCACCACGTGGGCATGCAGTTCTATTTGTTGCGCCAATGTCCAAACACCCCCGGAAGATGCCAAAGTCTATGTACGTGTCAGGGAACAACACGTTTGCATGAAATATTGGGCATGTATTCCAACAGAACCTCCACCAAACTTGGTAGCAATGTCTCCAATTGACGTGGAGTTAGCACAATCAACATGTCTTGCCACGAAATATCCACTTACATGCCACGGGATGCGTGTATGGAGCACGTCAACACCAAACTGTTGGGGAGCAGGTACGGGTCAGCGTAACCTCCAGGAGTGTTGATGTGGCATCCAATGGCATGAAGCAATTCTGAATTGCAAATATATAATTCGCCAAACTTTATCACCAAACACTATGTATTAAAGTCATGCTGCAACGTTGTCAAACCATAATACGTCAACATTAATATTGTTATAACCATAAGCCAAGAGCTGATGTATGGCATGGGTATATGGGTTTTAAAACCATAGGTTTAAAAGATTGCATCCGCCGGATATCTAGGGCATTTAAACTTTGTATATGTTTAATACCATCGGTCCAATATGTCAACAACATATATGTTGTAAAGTTTAACCATAAGATATGGATGCTAATTCGATTGTGATTCAAATAGCCAATTTGTAAAGTTGTTATAACATTTGTTATATGGTTATAGCAAAACTCTAAACTTAGAGTTGTAAAATGTTATAAAATGCGGTCATAGCACTAAACAATGGACAAGCTAGTTGAAGCCATTCCAAGGCTATTTAAAGTCTTTCGAAGCCATTCAGAGGCAAGACAAGCCAATCGAAACCATTCCAAGGCCATTCAAAGCCTTTCAAAGCTATTCAGAAGCAAGACAAGCCAGTCGAAGCCATTCCACGGACATTCAAAGCCTTTCGAAGAAAACCGAAGTTAGAGGCGAAGCCATTGGAAGTTAGAGGCAAGTGAAGCCCACAGTGGTATTGAAGACTAGCTTTGTGAGCCAGAAGGATTGAGCCAATTTCGCCATCGAAACGAGAAGGGAGTTGTGAGGAGCACAAATCGAACTTGATGGTGAGAGCTATGTATAAGCTCATTTTTTAATTAGCATTCTGAAGTCATTCAAAGACTGAATTGGGCACTTGAAGAACCGAAACAGGGGTTTTGGTGCACTCCAGACTCATCGGTAGAGCCTGTTTGTCAGTTGGAGCAACTAATTCTTCAGAAATCATTTCCTGAACCGTTGTCTCTCCAAGTCAAGTTGAGGCAGGTAATTGTGTGATGTATTGTTGATGCACGATTGCTCAATTTCAGTTGAGGTTTAGAATCCTTGCAGGAGACTCTTTGTTTTGCTGTAGAGGACATGTTGATTGAATATTTTCAAGTATATTGAGAGATTTATTTGTAGGAAAACATTTACTTGTAGGGGAAATAACACAATTGTAAAGAACAAATTGATGTATCTCTTTTCAAATACTGAAATATGAGTGTCCTAGCAGTTTGAGTAGGGTTCGGAGACGTAGCCTAGGAGGGGTGAAATACGTCACCAAACTTTGTGTCGTTCTTCATGATATTTGCATAATTATTTGTGTTATGTTATTTATGGATTAACGTACACACAATAACAAATGCATGCTTGAAAGAACTCCTAATAAACATAGGTTGTTGAAGACTTATTTTCAAATTTGCCAAGTGAAGAGGACGATCTTTTTCCACAATTTTCAGATCATTTTTGGTATCAGAGCAGGTTCTCACCAAAGTGCAAGAATGGGTAAAATCACGACACAAATTCGATTGCAAGAACTAGAAGAGTTCAACCAACAATATCAATAGGAAAATACTGCATTACGACGCATGGTGCAAGCTTTGCAGGAGGAAAAACAAACAATGCAAGTGAAGATCAAAATCTTATAGAAATATCGAAAGAAGGGCAGTCCTTCAATTCAAAGTCCATCCGCTGTAGGAGAAAATGAAGTCTCGTCACTTCATCAGGAAGATGAAGAAAGCTCATCTCTATCTACGACTCCAAAGTCACATTTAGTGGGAGAAGTCATTAGTACGGTTTCCTCATCTTTTGAGGAATTTCCTTATGTACCAACATCTACAGAAGATGATTATGAGATAGAGAAGGACGAGGCTTCCAGTGAACTAGGGATTGGAGTGTTCGAGAATCATACCAAAGGAATGGGTATGATGCTGATGAACAAGATGGGATATCAACAAGGATAAGGCCTCAACAGGCATGACCAAGGTAGAGTCTAGCCAATCTCAGTGCAGGAAAGGCCAAAGTATGAAGGATTGGGATATGACCAATCAATATATGACTACTATGGGAAAAGAGGTCACATCGCATACCAATGTTGGTCCTTACATCCTGAGATTATGCCAAAGAAGATTAAGGATCGAAAAGGCACACAAATTAATTGTTCCAACAATTATTCAAAACAGGAATGATGGAAGCATAAGTTTTCAACAAAAATATGGGTGCTACAAGGAGTAGGCCACAGAAATATGATGCAGCACTACAAATGAAGAAAAACGTCTCGGAAAGACTTTGCTTCAGGAAGAGAAAGACTCAACATCATAAAAATAAATCTTGGGAAGATCCAACAAAAAGATGACCAGTACAAACTCAGGAGAAAGAGTTTGCCTACAATGCAAGCTAAGAGGACACTCAAAGAGTACATGTTCGATGATGCCACGAGAGTCGACACCAGCACCAACAGGGGAAGGGGAAGAAAAGAAAATTGGGGAAGGAAAATGTAAGTCTCTAGAGAAGTATCCTACTTGGAACTTGACATATTTTATGCTATATGTGTAATTGAGTGTCTATGAATTGTCGTCACATCAGTAGTCCTAGTTGAGTGTGTAAATAGGGTCTAAATGGTTTTTTATACTGATGCTTGAATGTAATAAAATTCATGTTTGTAATAAAATATTGGAGGTCCAAAAGTCCTTTTTGTTGGGAGGTATGATCTAGGATGGATTGTGTTGAGTCTAGTTGAAGTTTTCTATGTAATGTTTGAAGACCTGGATGGTTGTAGATAACAACAATTATTGACATTCTTAGAATTTGACAGTCTCAGATGCTTGCGAAATCAGTGCCAAGTCAAAGATCTCATCATGCTGATTTTGACATTATATCTGGTTTTGAAAATGGCCTCCGTATGAGGAAGAAAAGGCATATTGAACTTTTCCTACAAACATGTTAAAAGTCAAAAGGTCAACTCCTGGTCAAAGTTCATGGTTCCATTGACACTTGTGCTCCTAGATTTCGCCAAGGGGCTCCTTCTGGTTTGTCGAATTTTGATGTTTATGATTGGTTGGCTTATTTTAATTTAACCAATAATGGAGTGCCACGTGGGTCAATGATTGGTTGCCACATGGCTTCCTCCCGACATACTACCGACAACCCAATGATTAGTTGCCACATGGCTTCCTCCCGACATACTAAAACTTTTGTTGTGAGTTTATAGGGCCTCCATGGGATTTGAACCATGAACCAACTCTTAAACAACCAAGCACTTTACCAACATGCCATCGCTTGTGCCTTATTATACATTGTCAAAATATTATATTTGTATGCATGTAATGGTAATTGTAGAAAAACGTTGGCGGAGACCGCCACACTTGACAGCCCCACCAAACCTACAATTTTATTATGTTTTTTTTTGAATCTAGGATAATCGGTAACTGGTGAGAGTTATCCTGAACAGACCCAGGATCAAATCTAACTGGCTGCCACTATAAACCTAGGCTACATGCAACAACCTGCAAGCCACACAATGGCAGGAAACTTATGCCTCAACAAGAGCCGAGACGTCCTCTATAGAGTCGCCTACTCTTCTAGCCAAGACACAACAGGTCAAATATATACTCAATAAGATTTGAACCCTCATCTCGTGGGTTTTACCCAACAAGACTCACCGCTAAACCTTAGGGTGAACATATCATATGTCATGAAGGTCACAATGGCACGAAGTAACCAGGGTACAAAGTTATATCACCTTCGCGTTGTCATAAGCCGTCGGAGTTTGAGGCGACCACCAACAGAGGTCAAATGCTACCGCTTAGCCAAAAGCCGCGAGTCCGTAGACCACCAGAGGTTGTGGCATGGCTATGTCAGCATGGGTTCGGACTTGGTAACACTGCCAGAGAATTGAGTCACCATGCCATGGGTTCATACAATATCCATCAGAGTTTTGGTTGCCACGAATCACCACGTGGGCATGCAGTTCTATTCATTGCGCCAATGTCCAAACGCCACCGGAAGATGCCAAAGTTTATGTACGTGCCTGGAAATAACACGTCTTCATGAAATATTGGGCATGTATTTACAATGAAGCTTCCACCAAACTTCGCAACAATGTCTCCGATCGACGCGGAGTTAGCATAATCAACATGTCTTGCCACGAAATATCCACTTACATGCCACATGATGTGTGTATGCAGCACGTCAACACCAAACCTTCGGGGAGTAGGTACAGGTCAAGGTAACCACTGGGAGTGTTGATGTGGCATGGGAGGTGGCACCCAATGGTGTAGAGCGGTTTTGAATGGAGTTGTCTATAATGCGACTTTTTGGAGATTCCGGTGACGGAATCCGGCGGAAGAAATGAGGTTAAATCTTGATTTTTAGCAGTTAAAATGGTTTTTTAACTGTATATTTGGATTCAGCACCCTGAAAAACCCCTGGGAGCCATTGATTGTGCAAAAACTAGCTATCAAACTTGGGATTCTAATAAATTGCTGCCGGATTTTGACCAGAAAAATCCGCCAGAAAAGCTTTCAAAAAGTCGCGTTATAGACTACTGCGTTTTGAATTACAAATATATAATCTGCCAACCTTTATTACCAAACACTATGTATTAAAGTCATGCTGCAACATTGTCAAACCATAATCTGTCAACGTTAATATTGTTATAACTATAAGACAAGAGATGATGTATGGCGCGGGTATATGGGTTTTAAAACCATAGGTTTAAAAGATTACATCCGCCAGATATCTAGGGTATTTAAAATTTGGATATGTTTAATACCATCGATCGAATATGTCAACAACATATATGTTGTAAATTTTAACCATAAGATATGGATGCTAATTTGATTGTGATTTGAATATCCAATTTGTAAAGTTGTTATAACAAAACTATAAACTTAGAGTTGTAAAATGTTATAAAAGGTGGTCATAGCATTAAACAATGGACAGTTCAGTCGAAGCCATTCAAAGCCTTTTAAAGCCATTTAGAGCCATTTAGAGGCAAGACAAGCTAGTTGAAGCCATTCCAAGGCCATTCAAAGCATTTCAAAGCTATTTAGAGGGAAAACAAGCCAATTGAAGCCATTCTAAGGATATTCAAAGCCTTTTGAAGCCAATTGAAGTTAGAGGTGAAGCCATTCGAAGTCAGAGACAAGTGAAGCCCAGAGTGGTATTGAATACTAGCTTCGTGAGCCAGAATGATTGAGTCAGTTGCACCATTGAAACAAGAAGGGAGTTGTGAGGAGCACAACTCGAAGTTGATGGTGAGAGCTATATATAAGCTCATTTTGTAATTAGCATTCCAAAGTCATTTGAAGACTGAATTGGGCACTTGAAGAACTGAAACAAGGGTTTTGGTGCACTCCGGAGTCATTGGCAGAGCCTTCTCATCAGTTGCAGTAGCTAATTCTTCAGAAATCGGTTCCTAAACCATTGTCTCTCCAAGTCAAGTTGAGTTAGGTAACTGAGTGATGTGTTGTTGATGCACGTTTTCTCAATTTCAATCGAGGTTTAGAATCCTTACAGGAGACTCTTTGTTTTGCTGTAGATGACACGTCGATTGCAGATTGTCAAGTATATTGTGAGAGTTCTCTGTAGGAGAACATTTGCTTGCAGGGGAAATAGCCACAATTATAAACAACAATTTGATGTACCTCTTTTCAAATACTGAAATATGAGCGATCTAACCTTTTGAGCAAGGGTCGGAGAAATATCCCAGGAGAGATGAACTTCGTCACCAAAATTTGTATCGTTCTTCGTGATATTTGCATAATTATTTGCGTTATGTGCATTATGGATTAATGTACACACAATAATGAATTCGTGCTTGAAAGAACTCCTAATAAACATAAGTTTTTAAAGCCTCATTTTCAAACTTGCGAAATGAAGAGGACGATATTTTTCCACAATTTTCAGATCAACTGTGATAATCAGAGTTTCATCAATTTCTCTAAGAATATTGTATTTCATGTTCGATCCAAGCATATAGATATATGGTATCACCATTTATGGGACTATGTGCACAAGAGCATAATGTTGTTACAATACATTCTGATGGAGGAACAAGATGGTAACATTTTGACAAAGGCCTTGTCAAGAGGGAAGTTCAAGTTGCATGGGTGCATGATAGGGGTGGTTGATAATCCCTTTCTTGCTAAGAGGGAGTGTTGAAAAATGCAACAAAAAGTCTCAATTTGATTTTGCCTTAATTAAATTGAGAAAAATTGAATTTCCATATCAACAGATTACTTGGATGTAGTTAACTGAGGTGAAATGGTTTTTTTCACTCAGTTAGCTTAGTAAATTCGAGTTAGAGGAGTTAGACTTCAGTTAAGCATGTGTGATTGCTAATCTGTAGCAATAAAGGTTAGTTATTTCAATTTGTTTTTAGGTAAACTAGTTCAAACTATTGGAGGAACTAGTGGAAGGCCAATTTTGTAGTGGGACTTCAGTCAAACTCAGTGACCATCCATTTAACTAATCAATCAACCAAAAAAATCTAGTGCATGCAGAGAATTTGAGTTCCCCAACTGTGGTGGATATTCCAAGGTAGTGTAACATAAGTTGTAGACTAGACTCGAGTGTACAAGTGTTACTGCAATCAGATGATCAACCTTGGAATTGCACAATCATTTTGGAGGAATTTCCTAAATAATAGGGGCCTAATTTCTCAAGGAATTGTGCAAGGAAATAGGGGCTCTAGCAGAGACAAAAACTGACTAAGTCTGGGTCAAAGCTTGTTAGTGAGCACAAAGATAGGTTATTCACTTGCAGGTTGTGCTCAATTGAGAAAATCAATTGTAATAGATCTCTATTTATCATATTAATGAAAGCAGACAAACATTAGAGGAAAATTTCAGCCTAAAAGTGCCCATGAAAATTTCACTTACATAATATATAAACCAATCAAAATCCTTTAAATTTTAAAATAGGTACATGTAAATATTTTGGAGGGAAAAAAATTTTACCTTTTTTTTTTTTTTTTTAATTGTATTTTTGACTTATCTCCTTATAAGTTTACTCAAATTTCAAGTGTAGATGCTCGTTGAATGCTGAATTAAATTCCACATCCAATGAGTACCTATTATGCATACTTTAGAGAAGACCGACATTGATAAAAAAATGAAGATACATTAAAAAGTGTGTTGAACACATTTTTTTAATGTATCTACCATTATTTTATCAATGTGGGTCTTATGAGAAGTATGCATAATGGGTACTCATTGGATGTGGAATTTAATTCCGCATCGAATGAATGTCTACACTTGAAATTTGAGTAATACTATAGGAGGTAAGACAAAAATACAATTAAAAAAAGTAGTTTTCTTCTTTTCCCTTCAAAACTTATAACTCTTATTTTATTATTTTCTTATTTTTCGTTAAGAGGCCACTTTTGGGTTGAAATTTCCTCTAATGGGGGTCTTTAGTAGATCACTTTCCCCTAGAAAAATACTGTCTGCATGTGCATTATTTCTCTTTTCATGTTTGTGATTGATGTTTTAAATTGAGAATTGAATTCCGCAGAGCAGTAGAGTAGGTCCGTGTCTTGTGATTTGGATTAAAATTTCGTGTGTAGTAGAGTAGGTCTGTGTCTTGTGATTTGGATTAAAATTTCATGAGAAGTTGCAAATATACATCAAAATTTCTACATAACGGATACCATATAAGAGGGAAGTGGAGCATGAAAAACAACTATTGCAAAATTCTCCATTTCCAAATATTAGGTTGTACAAATGGTCCATTATGGAAACAAGTGAAGTGAAGAATCATTTGCAACAACTGTTGGAGTAGGATGCAATTCGATCAAGTACCTCGCCTTGTGGGTCACCCATCACGATTGTGCCAAATAATAATGGGTCTTAGCGAATGTGTATTGATTACATCGTGTTAAACAATGTTATGCTCAAGAACATGTACCCCATGCCAAAAATTCATGATTTGTTGGATCAATTACAACAAAAAAATATTTCACCAAGCTAGATTTAAAATCAAGGTATCGCCAAGTTTGAGTCAAAGAAGACACATGGAAGACAAACTTCAAAACTAGATAAGGTTTTTATGAGTGGTTAGTCATGCCATTTGGTCTATGAAATGCACCAAATATGCTCATGGGTGTAGGTTTTAACCTTGTACATAAATTACCTGCATATGGATTCTAAAAACAAAAAATAAATAATTGCGAGAATATATTTTCCATCGGATCCCAAAACTGTGACTACCATATTGATCTTTCATTATGTTCCTTTCAATGTTGCAACACATATATTTACAAGTCAAAGCATTCATAAACCTCAATCCATTAACATTGGATTATAACATAACCATAGTTCCCTTGACTTGATTTACAAAATACCATGGGCAGAAAATCATCATGCCCAAAACCATGTGCCAAACCCATGCACAAAACCATAGGTAGGTCTGCCCACCTAATATATGGTCCAATTTTATTTTATTTATTTATTTATATTCTATTTATATTTATTTATTATTTATTTATATTATTTTATTTAAATTTATATTATATTATTTATTTATTTTAATTTAATTTTAATTTTAATTTAAATTTTATTATTATTTTATTTAATTTAATTTAATTTAATTTATTAATATTATTTATATTATTATTTATTATTATTATTATTTATTATTTATATATTTATTTATTATTTATTTTTTTTTATTTTATTTATATATTATTATTTATTTATATTATATTTATATTATTATTTTTTTATTATTATTATTTTTATTTATTTATTTATTTATTTATTTTTTCGCGGGCTACTGCTCCCCTAAAACACCCCAATAAGGGGAGGGCTATGCCCAATGCAATGAATAGGGGGGGCTATCTCCCCCCTGTGACCCCCTCGTGGTTGTAACTAGTCATGGAAAGAATATAACACACACCATAATGGGATTAATGAATGGTTTATTGTGCCATCATTTAGACTAATTTGTAACAATTTAGTTAGATGATATATTGGTTACAATTCTACATGGGAGTAACAAATCCCACACTTGATGTAGGTGCTATCTAATTTGAAGAGGCATTAATTGCTGCTAAAACTCAAGAAATATGAGTTTTCACAACATTTGTTGGTATATTTAGGCTATGTGATTAGTGGAGGTGAGATCAGGATTGATCTTGTAAACATGGAGCCCATCAAGAAGTGACTAGTGATTACATTGCAAGAGAGGATTTGATGGAGTTATTATGCAGGAAGGAAAGGTAGTATGCTATGAATCAAGGAAACTGAAAGAGAATGAGTAGAATTATCCGACACATGATCTTGAGTTGGCAACGATCATCCATGCATTGAAGATGTGGAGGCACTATCTTCTGGGCAGGATGTTTGTATTGATGAGCGATCACAATGGATTGAGGTATCTATTTGACCAACCAAATTTGAATTTTATGAAAGTCAGATGGTTTGCCATGAGCAGTGAGTTTGGATTTGAGATCAGGTACATTAAAGGTAAAGAGAACAACGTTGTAGATGCTCTTAGCATGCTGATACACACAAATCATATAGCATTGATGAGTTCTTATGGGACAAATTTACTGGATCATATCTTACAGGCAGGGCAATAGGATGATAGGTACATGAAGCTTATGCATAAGCTACAACAAGGTATATGTAACCAGGATGTAGACTACCATCTCACAACAGATGGATTGGTTAGATTTAGGGACAAGATCGGTGTGCCAAATGACAGTGAATTCAAGAAGCTTATCCCGAGGGAATTTCATGCTAAGATGTATCCAGGTCACCTAGAATATTAAAAGATATTGACAATGGTGAATAAGTTGTACTATTAGCCGAATTTGAAGAGAGAAGTGGCAGAGTTTGTGGCTAGATGCTTGGATTGTCAACATGTAAATTAAGAGTGTAAGCATCTATGAGGGTTATTAAAATCGATTCCAATGCTAGAGTGGAAATGGGAAGTCATTTTCATGGAATTCATCACAGGTTTGTTGATGACATCAAGACAACATGATTCTATTATGGTTTTGGTTGATAGGTTGAAAAAGGTAGTGCACTTCATTCCGATGAAGTATACATATTCAGCTAATGATGTAGCATGGGTATTCATCAGAGATCTAGTGAGATTACATGGTGTCTCGAAGAAGATTGTGTTAGACATGGATGCTAAGTTCACTTCGAGATTATGGAAAGAGTTGTTCACATGTTTGGGTACATAGTTGGCCTTCAAGACAACTTATCATCTGTAGAAAGATGGATAGACAGAGAGGGTCAAAAATATTTTGGAAGACATGTTGAGAATGTACGTCATGCATCAGTAGAGAAAGTGGGAAGAGTATCTTCCACTGGTAGAGTTTTCTTACAACAATGGGTATCAGGAAAATTTGAGGATGAGTCAATTTGAGGCACTCTATGAGAGGAGTTGTAATACATCCTTCATTTGGAGTGATACAATTAACAATGTATTGATAGGACCGAATACGTTGGAAAAATGGGACAAGAAATGTAGGTAATCAAGAAGAATCTAAAGGCAACACAAGTTAGACAGAAAAGCTATGCAGATCAGAATAGGTTGCTTAGGATTTTCTGGTTGGGGAACATGTGTACTTGCACATTAAACCCAAGAAGAGATCCTTGAGGATTGGATCATGTGTCAAGTTGGCAACCCGGTATTGTGGACCTTTCAATATTCTTGAAAGGATTGGACCAGTAGCGTATCGACTTGTGCTGCCTCTAACTGTGAAAGTCCATGATGTTTTCCATGTATCATTGCTTAAGAAGTATGTTAAATATTTTGATCATGTGATTGACTGGTCTGTATTGTAGGTGGATCCATAAGGAGAATTCCAGTTAGAACCTCAGTGCATTTTTTAGAGATCGGATGCTCATGCTTCAAAACCAAGCAATAAAGTAGGTTAAAGTGTAGTGGAAGAACTTTGGTCCCAATGAAGCTACTGGGAGATGGCATATTAGATGTAGGATATGCATCCTTCTTTATTTGCTAGTTGAGAGAATGATTTTGGTATATGTTTTGGTGTGATGTTTCGATGTATGTATATATGTATATGGATGTAAATATTTCCATGAGATGTGTTATAAAGCTCCAATAATCGGTATGGTTGTCTTGATGTTATGTTTATCATGATGCTTTTCTTTTAGCAGGTTGACTACTTTAAATATTGCATCGAGCTAAGTTAGAAATATCCATGGGCAATATGTTTTGATTTTCAACAATAGTGTTCTCCCAAGGGGGAGGGTTCTGTAACAGCCATGGTCAGAAATCCATGTAATAAAGTTAATAAATGAAAAATAAGATCTTGGTCATGAGACACATATTCCAAGCTAAATGTTGGGAAAAAACATAGTGATGGGGATCACTTATGATTAATTAATGGCTATGGAAATTCGAAAAGGAAATGGATAAAGCTTTGGAAATAAAAAGTGGCATTAATTGGAATTTTATTTATGAAAATAATGGAAATTAGGTGAAAAGGAAGGTGAAAGGTCACAAGTTGCATGTGAGGAGGAAAATGAAGGAAAATAATGGAAATTGAAGAAAATAGAGGCCTCATTAATAAAAAGGATATGAGGATTAGTTGACATACTTTTTTTAGTTCAGTTTTGGAGATCTCTTTCTATTCTCTCTCTCTCATACTCTTGGAAACTTAGAGTTTTCTTGGAGCACTATTGGAGGAGTGTGTCATACTTGGGATTTGGAGCAAGAAGGAAAAGGAAAAGAATGAAAGCACAAGAGGACATCGAGATCGAAAATTACATCGATTTTTTCTTGTAGGTATCGAGTTGCATGTATGGTTTCCTTTCTAGTTTTGGTATGCATGGCATATGCATGTGGTTAATATTTGGTTAGGATATGTCATTGGCATGGAGGATTTCATGGATTGACAATGGTATTGCCCAGCCTTATCATTTCCTGGATATCCATGGTGTTGTGGGTTTCACTTTTATTTTCTGGTTGGTTCTTGTATTCCTTTGAATGTAGGTTGAGTTATTAGTTCTTGGAGCCTTGGTTGGACAAATGTTCTGGAAGCCCTGTAACAGCTTGGGTGGAGTTACTAGTCTTAGAGCCTTTGTTGGAAAAACACTCTGGAGCCCGACAACAACTATGGGTTGAGTTACTAGTCTTGGAAGCCTTGGTTGGAACAAACACTCTAAAGAGGTAGACAACTTGGGTGGATACCAATATGGTGATGGTTAGTGATTTCCAACTGTGAGGTGGAATCACTGGTTGAGGGTTGAGGTGGTTTGGCCTCTGGAAACCCTAGTTCGGTTTTGTTGGATTTTTTCCATGATATCCCACATTCATGCTTGGAATATGGCATGGGGGTGATTGGTTGGAAGAGAGATTTAGTTCAGCCCAATCTATGGTCGGGTGGTTTGTGGAAGTCCCATAACTGGTCGACCTATTCATTCATTAATAAGAGCTCCTTCTCCTTGGTATTTTATGTGTAAATGTATTGGTTCATATGTGGTTTTTATGGCTATCATATCGTTGTTATTTTTGTTGGTTATATGTTGGTTATGAGTAAGTTTTATGATAGTAATGATGTCCGGCTCTCATATTGTTTCAATTAGCAAATAAATGTACAATGAATATATGACCTAATATATGATAATGTAGCAATTATGATAAGGCATCAATTCTTCTTAGTGATTCTTAGATAAATATGAGACCCCTATGGTCAGATCTATTGATATGACCTGTAGATTGCATATTTGTGACATGTTTGATGAAATATATGTCATGGCTAGTATAGGTAAGTTCAAGTATTTTCTTCAGTATCATTTTTTCGATGTTATTTATCATTTATGGAAATATTATGAAGTTATAGGTAGTGGCTTGAGACCTAGCCTTGAAAAAGTGGCACAAAATCTAGGGTCACAAGCTTAGAACTAGCTGAAAAAGTCCTCAGTTGATGGCATGCCATTTCTGTGGGAGCGAATGGAGGGACTCAGTCGCATGCATTCCCATGTCATGGGAGCGACTGAGGCTCTAGGTCAGTAAAGTGTCAAGTGTCTCTGGGGTTGATCACCTGGAAGGGTTGGTTGGCTCCTGAAGGTTCTATAACATGTGTAGAAGGTCAAAATAGTTGTGTTGTGTCAGTTCCACTTCCTTAACTATACATGGGGAGTTGAATCACATCATAGTAGCCTCTCAACACATGTTTACTCCAGCAAGCCAATTAAATTGGGTAAATGTGGGAGGAGGGTGTTACAAATCCTGTTGGCATAATCATCCATGGGGTTGTGCAATTGCATATGAGAATGTGGATTAATGTTGCTACACATGGAAATTAATTTAAAGGGTGACTCCACTAGTGATAATCCATCACCCCTTCACTTGGAGATATTCCCAAGCTATCTCATCATGTAAATTAATCATCACTCAAGTTGGAGGTGGATTGGTATATGTACCAAATTGGTTCCACATGAGGTGCAAAGTAATTTTTGGTCTGGGGTATGATACAATAAGGAATTACAACTATTCATGAATTTTGGCTCTCACTCTCGCATTTAGCATTAATTGTAGCAAGGTGGTAATATTTGGTTTAAATTCCCCTCCCTATCTTTTGTAATGGTGGTTCACTATTGTTTCCCTTTGGAGCATGGCTACCCCACAAATTTTTAGTTAACACTCATGCATGTTATACCTTTCCCTTAATAGTCTAGGCTTTCCCTATTTTTCCTTTGTTATTCTCTAGTGATGGGGTCACAATGCACCCTTCCATCTGGTCCCACCCTTTTTAGGGAACCACACTTTTCTTCGACTTTGTCTTAACGCTTACAATCTTCCCTCTTGCCAAACCTCTCTCTTCCTGCACCCTCTTTCCATGACTGCTATGTATCTTTTAAATCCCTTCAGTTATGGGTCTCTCTTATTGGTTTAGACTCACCTCCCCTAGTTCCATATTTTAGCTACCCCTCACCCATTCTCATTTTTCAACCCTAGCACCTGCTTGAGCCTCCTGATGACTTGGTGATGTGCAAGAAGTTGCTAGGGAGTGGCATATTATATGAAAATAGGAAAATCTTGAGCCCAACAAAGGTTAGAATCCTAATTCAATATTTTTCATGTAGATACATCACAACTAATTCAAGAAGAAATTCCCAATGCAAAGCAAGAGACCATAGGGGAATGAGGTTTCCCATCATATGTGGAAATTGCAAATGAAATAACATATTGTGTTTTGGATGTTCGGCCACACAAGGAGTCATTTTAATTAGTATATGTATACTATATGCATACACTGGAACATGAGAAAGATACTTGGATGAGTATCATTGGACCAAAACAAAGAAAAATATGAAATTTTGTTGATTCCTTATGAAAATCAACTCATGACATGGGGATTGGATTAAATAATGCTCATAATTGAGGTACACTTAGGCCTCCTTCCGTATTGAGGTTGCTCACCAGGAAGTAGAAAATAACCCATTGTTGTTGAGGAATTAGACTCCCCCAAAATTGGTTAATGCTTTATGCTTACACTTTCTTTGTCTATTTTGTTTATTGGTTTTCTAGTTATGAGTTCATAGTATCTCTAGCAGGCCAGAGGCCTCATAGTATAAGCTCTAAATTTTAGAACGTTCATGACACAAGCAATTTTTGGATGCTCCAAGAACTTTGGTTTACCGCAATAGTATGGTTTTCCAAGTGGAATACCAAGAAAAAACTGAATATTTTTTACAGAATTTAAACAAAATCTCAATAAAACTATAAACTTACATATATATAAAAATTAGTTTTTAATAAATATTTAACAATATTACAAACATAAACTCACATAAAATGATTTATATACAAATAATCTAATACATAATAAAAATACCCTAATTAAATACTTAAAACAAAATTATTGCAACATATAAAAATAAAAAATAAAGTATATACATATATCTATATAAGTAAATTTGAGAAAATAAGAATAAGAAAATAAGGAATAATAGCATTGAGGAATATACTTAAACAAGATTCATATATGCAATGCAACATAGTCCCTACCTCTATTGCTAATTAATTTATTAAGGCTACGCTTCTTTATGTGGGGTCTGCATTTTCTCATTATTCGAGAATGCACACATTTCCACAACTTGTTGTTATTTATGCGTTCACATCTCCGTATTTTGTATAATGAAAGCCACCTTCACATATATTTCATCCACACCTTCATATTCCACATAATTAAATCCATCTTCAAATAGCTTCATCCATTTATCCAATTTCACTAGAAGATGTGGAGATCACTTTTATTGCAGGTAAGAAGTTTTCATTGTGCATGATGTTGGACTTGATGAATCATATGTTGTGATGGTAATTGTGAATCTTGGTATTGGAGGTTAAAAAACTAAGGTAAGGGGGGTGGTGGCTGAACAAATATGTAGAGGGAAGAGAAAGGGTGCGTAGAAAGTGCAAAGGGACATTGAATGTTTTCATTGTGCACAATGTGGAGGGGCAACATTAAACATTTTCATTATGCGGAGTACGAAGGCGGAGTCAAAGTTTTTATTCTGTGAAGTGATTCTCAACACCCCCTTATCTCTACACATACCCCTTCTCCCCACGTGTGCACTCCACACATGTGGCTTCCCAACAATGTGTCACCCTGCCTCTTACACTAATTAATTGATTAAGCCCATGCTTCTTTCTGCGGGGCTCGCATTTTCTCATCATTTGAGAATGCACACATTATTGAAATCTATAGTTATTTACATGTTTGCATCTACGTATTCTGCACAATGAAATCCACCTTCACATAAATTTCATCCACACCTTTGTATTCTGCATAATGAAATCTATCTTCGAATAACTTCGTCCATTTATCCGATTGCATTAGGAGTTGCAGAGATAGTTTTTATTGTGTGTATGAATTTTTCATTGTGCATAATGTTGGATCTGATTAATTATCTTTTGAGATGGTAATCATGAATCTTGGTATTGGAGGTTACACACAGGCTAAGGTGGGGTGGGGTGAAAAGATACGTGGAGGAAGGAGAAAGGGTGTACCAAAATTGTGGGAAGTGTAGAATGCGGAGGGGTAGTGAACACTTTCATTGTGCACAATGTGGAAGGGAAGTGAATATTTTCATTGTGTGGAGTGTGGAGGCGGAGTCAAAGTTTTTATTGTGTGAAGTGTTTCTTCTCACTCCCTTATCTTCACACATACCCATTCTCTACACCTTCGTAGTCTACATGTGTCTACCCAACAATGTGTCCTAGAATTATAATGGAATATTAAAAATGTGCCAGTATTAACTACAACATATTGTATACATTATTTACACGTCTTTGTTTTCAAAATTTGGGAAACTGAAAAAAGAAATAACAATGTAACATTGGTAACTTTTATTTTGTCATGGAAATTTCAGATACTTTGAGTTAAAATCACCTAATTCAGATACAAGAATTAGCTTAGGTCATGATTAGAGGGCATGGACAAGTATATGTTATTGTGGTTATCATTTGTGCTTTTTTTTTTCAATTGAATTATGTTCAAGAAAATAAATCGAATTCAATAGTTGAGTCTACAATAATTAGACCGTTTCTCTATTTAAAAAATCATTTCCCAAGAGATCTTTGGTGCACATATATATGGATTCTTTAAATAAGATAGACAAAAATACTCAGAATTACTGTGCCAGATGAAGAGTGTAGATACAAACTCGGACCATAAGGGGGGGGAGCGGGGGGGACAGAACATATATGTGGAGAAAGGAGAAAGGGTGTATGGAAAGTGCAAGAAGTGTGAAGTACAAAGTGTGGAGGAGTAGTCAATGTGTTCATTGTATGGAGTACAGAGGGGCAGTGAACATTTTCATTGTGCATAGTGCAGAGGGGCAATTAACATTTTCATTATGTAGAGTGCGGAGGTGGAGTTGAAGCTTTCATTGTACGAAATGCTTCTTCGAACTCCCTTATCTTCGCAGATACCCCTTCTCCACACCTCTACACTCCACACATGTGGCTTCCCAACAATGTGTCCTTGAATTACAACTGAATATTAAGGTTTTTTGATACATTGCATGAAATGAAAAGGTGCACATTGTGCAGAGTTGGGAAATTCATATTGAGAAAATATTGACCAATATTATATATCAGTTAATTTGTTCAGAGTGCAATGCGTGCGAAGGTGTGCGTTCATATATTGTGTGATTATCCATCTCTATAGATGTGGAAGAAGCTTTCATTATGTGGAATACAGAGATACAGGAGAAGTGCAATGAAAGATTTTCCCGCACTACTGCACTTTGCACGTTAAAAATATTAAAACTTCCAACATTTTCTGAAATGTGTGAATGAATGCATTAAAAATTTATTTTGTTATCTTAAATCGTGTTAAATAATAGAAGTGATAGACACACTAAACAATATTATTTTTTGAATAATAACACTTCATTTCCATAGTGTGCACAATGAAAGCTTTCTTCACACTTTCCTATTTCACACAATGAAGCTAACTATGTCATCATAAGGGGTAGAGTACACTTCATTTAATATCGTATAACAAGAAATAAAACAACTCAACATAGATAAAGTACTGGGGATAGTTAATCGGCTATCCAAAGTTTTCATATATCAAAATTTTGTAATTATTTTTAATGTAAAGTTCGAAAAATGTTCTATGTTTTAATCATTTAATGTTATGCGCAGTGCAGAGATGCTGCAAAATCTTTGATTCTACTTTTTCCACATCTCCGTGCTCAGTGCCACTAAACATAGTTAATAGTTACACATCAAAAAGAGACTTCATTTAATATTAGATACTAATTGTATGTTTAAAGTTAAAATAATTTCGTGTCTATAGAATAATGTTTCTTATATTTATTCAACTGTGCTTGTTCACATGTTCATTGAAAACAAAAAATAAAGTGGAGGAAGTTTTCATTGTGCTTGATATAAAAAAATTTATATCAAGAAATTGTATACCTAGACATCCAAGTTGAATAAAATAAATATATGAATTTCACCGCGAAGTGCGGAAGAAGCTTTCATTACGCGGAATAAGGAGATACAGGGGAAGCACAATGAAAGCCTTTCCCATACCTATGTACTCCACACAAATTAAAATAGTAAAACATTCAACATTATTCAAAATTCATAGCAAATAGAACCACTAAAATTAAAAAACTCTTAACTACATTTTTGTTATGTATTCTTGACAAATGTATGTATGATGTAATATAAGAGCTCAAAGCATAAGTCTTGAACTTTAAGAAACACAATTACATTAACAAGAATTGTATCAATATGTTGTAGCGGCTACAACCACCCTCCAAAATTTTGGCTCGCATGAAAATTTCAGAGCCTACCCTGGATCCTATGATCGATTATTCCTTGGCCACTTATTGGTAAGCTGATGATCTCAAGCCCCCTCCTTGATCTTAAGAGTTGTTCAGTTTCTCATCTTTATGCAACAAGTGTCATCTTTGGGCATCGAGATTACTGTTTGTCATGCAAAGGGAAGTTTGTTTTGCTTCAAGGTATGGGTTGTTCTCACCACATAAACTTATTTCACACTCCACACACTCTTGTCATGAAGGTTTTTGCATCAAGAAGAGTGTGTTTTATATGTTTTGGATGGTCTATGTTGTATCACTAAGTGTTAAAGTGTGTGATCAAAGTAAAAGTTCTATCATTGTTCACATCAGTTCCATTGATCCCACACTTAGCCATATTTTGGAGTTTCCTGAGCAACCTAGCCTCATCCAACTTTCCGGAACTGTAGACTTCACTTCTGCAACCCTCAAGATTTTTCCTTTGCCTGCTGGAACCACGTAATGCACAAAGACCCAAGCCTCCCACTATCTCCATAAACTACATAGTATTATCCCTTAGCTGCCTAGTTTGCCTTGCATCCAGAAACTGCGTAGAGGTGTCCTCCGAGGACCCCATCCCGTGTTAGGATATTCCAACACATAGGAATATTTAAGTATAACTTGGTCTAGTATAGAGTTAGGTAAAGTGTGTTTCTTTACTATGTACATTTGTAACTTACAATCCGACGGTCATGATATGTAGTGATCCGACGG
>APFE030225711.1:0-34970 GCA_000404065.3 Pinus taeda | reverse complement strand
CCGTCCTATCATTGATAAGTGTACTCTGCTTCATTTACTGATATATTGTTCATTCCATTGCCTTGTCGTCCGCACCACCCCTTTCATATGCTTTATGGTTATGGAACCCATTTTTCCAATTGGAGGGGGGAATGTATGCATTATGGGATTGCATCCGATATGATTGTTGTACTTTGCTATACCTTGTTGATTTGACAACATATTAGTATTGCATGTATACATAAGTTTTTCTAATTGAAATTTTGCATGCATCTTATCTGTTGCTATTCAAATCTAACACTATGGATTCAAGAACATTGTATGCAAAATAGTGTTTTGTTTACAGGAGAACAACAAGTATGGAAAGAATTCTATTTGTAGCATGACCACCCTATTGCAACTAACAGAAGTGGCTCAAGCAACTTGCGAACGTGAACCATTCTTCAGACATTATGTGCTTACCTGGATTCCACCTTTTGCATCACTTTCAGCACCAACTTTGCCTACATCAGCTTCAACAACTGTCAATACATATATGTCATTCCACATTTTTCTTTTGGAGGTAAAACTTGAGGTAAAATAGCATAATTTTCTCATTTATTACGAATTTAGGAGAATTTCATGAAAATCCATTTTGAGCATTATTTATCATTCTTCATTTCACCTCTTTACCACTTCCCCTTTTTCAGCAGCATATCATTTCCGAGTGTGGGGGAGTATTCATTCATTTATTTATTATGCCCACGTCATTCATATTCTTTATCATCCATTGCTATTCTCATTCATTCTCAACACCAACCTTATTCCATGTTGTTTTACACCAAGCATAGACTTCATCAGATAGTAGCAACCACCTCTATTTGTTTTCTAGCATCGCATGAGGGCATGTTAATTTTTCAAAGTGGGGGAGGAATTGATACGCATGATGGATGTTTTCTATTTTCTTTCTCATTCAAGGCATACAATTTCAGTGTAGAAATTGATTTCCATAATATTTATAAAAAAAAAAACTATTAACTCAATTCTTGTGATCTCTAGGAAACACAGACATACTATTAAAATACAAACCCAGATCATTCCAAGTTAAATTGGTTCATAAAATTTCGGAAATCATGCACTCTCACCTACAACCATTTTGTTTATATCTCATGATCCGTGCATCAAAACGATCTGATTTTTGGATCATAGAAGCATTTATATATTAAAAATTTACTTACCACATTTCAACAAAATCTGGTTTGTAGTTTTTGGGAAAATGGTTAATGAAGGTTGCTATCACTTATATCATATTTTGTTGCAACTTAATTGTTATGCCTTCATCAAAGATTGCTAAAATTGAATATTATTAATTGAGGAAGAATTCATTTGTTCTATCCATTTCATGAGCTGAGATGAACATATTTTTTTATAGCTTGGTTAACACATGGTTTTTGTCTTTGGGTTGCATGAAGGCATGCAATATATTCAGTTTTCATTGCATGAGGACATGCAACATATTGAGTGTGGGGGTATGTTGGGCCGTTAATATGCCATTAATATTATAACTTTTGAACACTTATCCCGCCCATTTCCACTATTCTTCATCATATCATTTGTTATAATTTATCATTTAAATCCATTTTATAAATGATTTATGATCTTATGGATGAATATTATTTATTCTCCTTTATTTCTAATAAATTGATGAATATGAATGATTTTATCAATGATAGTTTCAATAAATTAGTTGTAACATTATTTACCATTTTTAACCTCCAAGATAATTTCTAGATTGAAGATTTGACCAGTAAACCTGCCAACTCAGAAATTCGCTGGAATAAGAAGTGACAATTTTGCGGTTGAGATTTTGAGCAAATGAAGAACAATTTGGAAAATCTGGAACATGGGTTTTGTCCAGAACGAACCCAATTAACTTTTTTGGAGAATAGTTGGCCCGAATTCGGCTTGTACTGAGAGAAACGTAGGGTTCTTTAAGCACAATTTTCTTAGATTTGCTGTTGCGGTCGTCCTCCAAATCTCAGCTGCAAAGCCAAATTCGTCTTGCTCTTGTTGAAAGCTAGATGGAAATATATCTTCTTATTTATCAATTGGTTGGAAACAATCTAATTTTGTAATAGAAATCATGTTGTACTTATCTTGATTATAACTTCTCTCTGATCTCTCTATTTAAATGAAGACAGAGATCAGAGATGAGGATGATTTCAGGATGACTTTGGGGATTCGAATGATGGAGAATTGAGGATTCAGACTTAGAGATTCAAGAATGATGATGGATTATTCATGATAGGATAGGGATTGTTGCATTTCCATTGTAATCTTCAAAGCTTTTTCTGTTGTAATGATTTCACAATTTGAGGACGAATAAATAAAAGGGTTGTTGTACCATTCTTTTCATCTGAAGTAGCCCAGCAGCATCCGCTGGAGGCTAAGGGCCCAACCTCTGGTGGAGTACGCTGCTGTTGTGTATCATATCTTTACAATTGCTGCCGTGTGATGGTTTGATTTCCTTTTCATTTCTTTAAATTGTTTTGTTCAGCAATCTTTTGTTTATGAACATTTCACAAAATTGCTTTGTTATATTGAAATCATAATTGGATTGTGTGAGTGATAGAATTATTAATTATGACTTGAAATGTACTGTTGATAATTATGATCTAATACTACGCTGTCTAATTAAGAACTGTGATCCATTTAATTGCTTCTCATTTATAATTTCCATGGTTGTTCAATTAAGTTACTATTCAAATAAACTGTGATTGTAATTGCTTCAATAACTGTGATTAATGTTCATGCTACTGGATTAAGGTTGCTGATTCAATTAAATTTATAGTTTGTTGTGTCTTTCTAATTACTTAGTTTTACTATTCAGTTCCATTTTAGACTTGTTGTTCCATTTACGGCCGTTCCATTTTAGACTTACTGTTCCATTTCCTATTTGCTGTTCTATTTTACTTCCTGTCGTTCCATTTACTTGCATTTGCTGCTTTAGTGTGAGAGAAGGTCTAAGGCTGTAGTGAGCCTTAGCAGTCGCTGCCTAGCTCCCAGACCTATGGTCCATGCTCTAATTTCCTTTCCATCAGTTTCTAAAGGGATGGGTTATCGCTTCCGCACCCTTCAATGATAAGCTGCCTTGTGTGATTTTATCCTTTTGAAGTAATTTAGTCATAGTTTAGCATCTGTTTACTCTTGTATTTTCTGAACGTTGTACTACTAAACATTACTCTTAAGTAAATAGATGCCTCAGACTAAGTACACTCTTGAAATAAAAAGTCGTCCCTGGGTTGACAATTAATGTGAGATAATTAGGAGTTACAAAGACACCTTTTTATCGCTCCACATTTTGGCACCATTGCCGGGGAGAGTGTAGCCATTTCTAAAGAGTAGTGTGAATCTGATGAGTGCTTGCTAGGGAAGAGTTGGATCTTAAAAACAGAAGGTAAGAACCTGCGTACAGAGCATATAAAAGCCCTGCTCCCCCGTCTGCTTTCCAGCGGAACTGTTAAAGAACCTAGGGTAGAAATAGATGTTTGAATTTTCGTGTGAATGATTAGGAAAAAGATAGAATTTTTTAAAAAAATGAATCACATGATCTCACCCAAGTGGTGATGTAAGCACCACCCATTTCACTAACCGATTGACAGGAACATTTGAAGGAGCCTCAAAGAAACACATGAAGAACATCTTAAACTATGGTAAGAAATGGCTCACGTTTCTAATTTTGAATTTCCTATCAAAGATCTAGGAGGAGTGACACAAATGCACATAATTCCCCCATCTTTACCAAATTTTCATGGTTTAGAAAATGAATATCCACATACATTTTTGTTTGAGTTTGAAATACTTTGTAAAGGATATGATTATTGTACTAATGATCAAATATTGAAAGTGTTTCCTCTTACTCTAAAAAGAGCAGCTCTCCGATGGTTCATGAGCCTAGGTGGGAATTGCATCCAATTATGGGAGGACATGAAGAACATATTCTTGAAGAAGTACGAAGACTTTTGCAAATCCAATGAAGATATTTTCGGTATGATACAAGGGGAAGATGAAAGCTTGGAGGACTATGTAGATCGATTTCATTATAACCTTCAAAAATCAAAACATAAGCATTTGGAAAAAGATATTTTAAAAACACTCCTTCTTAAAGGAATCAAAGATAAATTTTTAGAACCCTTAAATCTGATAGGAAAATGTGATGTTTTTCAGTTATCATATAATGATGTTTGTGAGTTGTGCATAAGGTATTCAAGAGGAATCTCCAAGGCTGGTAAGAATTCTAGAGATGTTTGTTTTTCTTTTTCCAAATCTGCTACAAGAATAGGAGACATAAGAGCTGAAATCAATGCTTTATTTGAAAATTTTAAAGTTGATTTTATTAGCTCTCTAAATGAAAAATTGGATGTTTTGCAGGTTCATAAAAATGAAGAATTTGATGAAGTGTTTTACCCTCAGGACCGAAAGGAGCATCTCATAGATACTCACTCTTCCTTATCTAGGATGGAAGTAACATATCAAAGAGATAAGGAAGCTACAACAAGGTCAAAACCATGGAAATCATGGCCTACAGGTATGGTTCAAAACACTCCCTCTCCACTTTCTTACTTGCATAATCCATTATGGAATATTAATGTGTTAGGGCAGCCATGTCAATTTCAATATAACCACCAATCTTGTCTACAAGCTTGGCATGGTTTACCTTATGATTGCATGACTAGTCTCCCTCATCTTGTAGCACAAGAACATTCTCCATATTCTCCACCAACTCTTCCACAACATCCTGCTTGCATATCATATTCATTCACACAACCCAATCAACCACATCATCAAAATGCTCCATTCCATACACAGTGCCTTGCTCAACTAATTCCACACCCTCGCCACAATAAACCAGTACAACATGCTTACAATGTTGAACTACCAAATTTACCCACCCTTCCCACCCATTCTATCTCACATGCGCCACTAGAGAAAACCTACAATGAGATTCAAAATGTTTCAAATGCAAAAATTGTAGAAGCTATGGAAGAAAATGAGGTTTCTTTTACTATGCATCATCAAGCTATTTTAAAAGCTCAAGAACTTCATGATATGATGGCTATGCGAAATCAAAAAAGTAAAGGATATATTGAAGATTTTTTTCACTCCATCACTTGTTTGCAACATCACTCTATGCTTCAACAATTTTTGATACCATTTTTTGAAGGGAAGTTGGCTTCTCATACCCTAATATCCATTAACATGCATTTTTCAAATTTGGGTATGTGCATATGTGAAGCCTTACTTCGAAAATGGCTTCACTGGAAGTACTCATATAACTATTCATATTCATTTTTTAAATCAAAATAGGTTAGTGTAGAAAATAAAATAAATAAGGGAATAAATAAATGCATTTTGTTTTTCCATGTAAACCTAGTTGTTTTTTGTTGCAACATGCTATGAAAATTAACATTGGTGATAAATTTTTTTAATTCATTTGGGTATGTAGATAAATTATAATGGAAATAATAGTTCTAAAAACACTTATATTCATTTTTATCATCAATATGAAAAAATGCTTGAATATCATTTTTTTGGCTTGCGGGCTTGATGGAATTTCTGGAAAAATAGTCGGGATAGTCATGTTTTTAGGGACCAAAAGTGAATATTTTTAAAACCTCTTTCTATCCTAGGTATCCCTTGATGTCTACTTTCTAACCCAGTTTTAATCACTCAATTTGGATTTGAAACGAAAAAGTTAGAAACAAAACATTGATAGGGTGTCTAGTGGGCAACCCAGAAATAGAGTTGGGACAGTCAGTATTTGAAGGCTTAAATGAATGAATTTTTAAAACATGTTTCTATCCTAGGTAGCACTTTATTTCTACTTTCTAACCAAATTTTAATCACTCAATTTGGATTTGAAACGAAAAAGTTAGAACCAAAACATTGACAGGATGTCTAGTGGGCAGCTCAGGAACAGAGTTGGGACAGTCAGTTTTTGAAGGCCTAAATGAATGAATTTTTAAAACTTGTTTCTATGGTAGATTCCCATATGAATTTAGTTTAAAATTCAATTGGAATTACGCATTTTAGATATCGTATGGGTAAGTTATGATCAAAATACTGACTGTCTATCGTAAATCAACACCCTTAAAACTATGTCTTTCCGGTTGTTCCTTACAGTATTTGACCTATCAATTCTTCTTCTCTTCAAAACCTGTTTATATTGAAAATAAATAAATGAATATACCTTCATTTCAAATTTTAATCATTCGAATCCGACATCAAACGAAAACGTTATTCTTGAAATATCAATTGTTGGTCTAAGCTGGGTAATCGAAAATGACTCTGTTATGCAGGTTGTTCTAACTAAATTTGACATATCATATCATTGAATTTTTAACACCTGTTTCTACTGGAGATAAAACTTTGATTTAGCTCTCATTTGGCTTTGGAATCACTCAATTTGGACGAAAAACAAAGAATTTGTGATTAAAACACTCCTGGTTAGTATGGTCGACCACTGCTCTTCCGCATGTGACAAATAAATTTTACTTTGTTATTTTCTCCGTGGATTTTTTCTACAGAGTAACTACTTGTTAGTTTTTTTGCGTAATTCTTGGATTAGGGGAGCCCGATCACCTCTCTTTCTCCATGATTTAATGTTTTATTGCAGGTAGACACTCGTTTTTTTGCAGGTCTTGAGAAAATAAAGAAGGTCAATTTATGGACGAGTGATTTTTGAAAAAAATTAAATGAAACAAAGGAATTGTATCCAACTCATTACCCAACGGATTCATAATAAAAGAAATGAAGAATTGATTTCCATTTGAAGATTCATGTCATGACTTTGCTGCCAAAACATTTTTCGAATAGATCATTTTTTTGACATAACATCATAGCTGTTGTAACTCAATTTATTTATTTACATACTGCTTTTTGTTGTTTCTTTTCTAATTTCTCTTATATTTTGTGTTTTAGGTGTTGCTTCATTCAAAGTGCAACTCATCCTCAGCATCAATGTAGTGAACAACTAATTCATTCTTTGCGTGTTTGCATTTTATGGTTGTGTATTTTGCTGTTCCTTTTCTGAAGGGACAACATTTGTGTGCATTTTTGTCGTTCCTTCTGTTCCTTTTTCAAAGGGACATCATTTCCGTTTTGCTATTTATTTTCTAAAGGAATAACACTTTTTGGTTCAGCCATTCATTTTGAACAACACTTTTGCACTTTCACATTTTGCTGTTCTTTTTCGAAATGGAACAGCTGTTGTTCCTTTTCGAAATGGAACAACACTTTTGCACTTTCACGTTTTGTTGTTCCTTTTCGAAATGGAACAACACTTATGCATTTTCACGTTTCGTTGTTCCTTTTTGAAATGGAACAACACTTTTTCACTTTCACATTTTGTTGTTCCTTTTCGAAATGGAACAGCTGCTGTTCCTTTTCAAAATGGAACAGCACTTTTGCACTTTCGCATTTTGCTGTTCATTTTCGAAATGGAACAGCTGCTGTTCCTTTTTGAAATGGAACAACACTTTTTCACTTTCACGTTTTGTTGTTCCTTTTCGAAATGGAACAGTTGTTGTTCCTTTTCGAAATGGAATAACACTTCTGCATTTTCACATTTTGTTGTTCCTTTTCGAAATGGAACAACACTCCTACACTTTCACGTTTTGCTGTTCCTTTTTCGAAATGGAACAGCACTTGCATTTTTTTTCCTTTTCTAAAGGAACGACACTTTTAGTTTTTGCTGTTCTTTTTTTCCAAAGGAACAGCATTTGCATTTTCACATTTTTTTGTGTGTATTTTTGTTTTTTTGGTATGCTTTTTCTTTGATGTTCCCTACACAGAACACCACTTTCTTTTTGAGTGTTTTTGCTGTTCCTTCAAAAAAAGCAACACTTTGGGAGTATTTTCAAGAGCAACCCTTCCTTTCTCTTGTGGGATTATTCCTAGTTCATCTCAACCACATTTTATTGATTCCCTTTTATGGTATGAAGTACAATATTTTTATGAGGACAAGAATTATGGATTCTATTGAAGCAAGTTAATATCATTTACGTTATGATCTTTAACAGGACATCTCCTTGATGATAGTTTATTTTCAAAAGAACACAATTATTTATATACTACTTTACTGCATTGTTTTCTACTGTACATGATACTGATTGATTATCTTAATACCATGCTGGTTCCACCATTCCTGGTTATAATCTTCTCTATCTATAATAAATGAGATTATGGGTATATTTTTCTATTGACATGTTCAACTTCTTCCACCATCCCTGCTCTTAAGGAGTACTGAGCCTCCCTCTTTTTATCATAAAAATGTGTAATAACAACAAAATTTTGTTCGCAGATGGAGGATAGGAGGTTTCATTACGAGCCAGCCTACCATGTTCATAAGGCTGTAACAAAGTGACATTCCCATTATGGCCACCACACCAGGGTTATGATCCATTGGATAGCCAAATTATCCTTGGAACAGGAGGTCTCATTATGAGCCGGCCTAATCACTTTTGCTACATCCCAGTGAATGGCAGTGTGGTTATCTGGTTACCACGCCAGCACACTGATCTCTTCTATAGAACATGACTGAAACTTTGTTGTTATAAATTGAGGATTCTGGCTCATATGGGTTAAAAAGCAACCTTGCCGAGGCTATGGATGCATGTTGGCAGCAGCGGCTCTGCTTATGGAATTGAAGTTATAACTTTTCGTCAATTATTATTATAATACCCTTTTTCTTATTTTCTTTTTATCAGATAAGTTATTTCCTTAACTTTTTCCCTGTTTTGAACTTTTATGCATGAGAAATTGTTTTATGATCAATCACATCATTTTCAGCTAGAATACCGTCAGCAAAGCATCTTTTTGGCATATTGTTGTTCTTTTTCTTTTTCACATAACTTATCATCAATCCAAAGCGTCCTATTTTTTATTCATAACTATCTTTATACACTCTGCTCTCATTATAACCATAACTCTCGCTGTCCTATCATTGATATGTGTACTCTGCTTCATTTATTGATATATTGTTCATTCCACTGCCTTGCCGTCAGCACCACCCCTTTCATATGCTTTATGGTTATGGAACCCATTTTTCCAATTGGAGGGGGGAATGTATACATTATGGGATTGCATGCGATATGATTACTGCACTTTGCCATACCTTGTTGATTTGACAACATATTAGTATTGCATGTATACATAAGTTTTTCTAGTTGAAATTTTTGCATGCATCTTATCTGTTGCTATTCAAAGCTAACACTATGGATTCAAAAACATTGTATACAAAATAGTGCTTTGTTTACAGGAGAACAACAAGTATGTGGCAGAACTCTATTCGCAGCATGACCACACTATTGCAACTAACAGAAGAGGCTCGAGCAACTCACAAACGTGAACAATTGTTCAGACATTATGTGCTTACCTGGATTCCACCTTTTGCATCACTTTCAACACCAACTTTGCCTACATCAGCTTCAACAACTGCCAATACATATATGTCATTCCACATTTTTCTTTTGGAGGTAAAACTTGAGGTAAAATAGCATAATTTTCTGATTTATTACGAATTTAGGAGAATTTCATGAAAATCCATTTTGCGCATTATTTATCATTTCATAGTTTTTACCACTTCCCATTTTTCAGCAGCATATCATCTTTCGGTTGGGGGAGTGTCACTTTCATTTATTTTTATTTTTTATTTTTTTATGACCATGTCATTCATATTCTTTATCATCCATTTATATTCTTATTCATTCTCAACACCTCCCTTATTCCATGTTGTTTTACATCAAGCATAGAATTCAACAGATAGTAGCAACCACCTCTCTTTGTTTTCTAGCATCGCATGAGGGCATGCTAATTTTTCAAAGAGGGGGAGGAATTGCTACGCATGATGGATGTTTTCTATTTTCTTTCTCATTTAAGGCATGCAATTTCAGTCATACAATTTCAGTGTAGAAATTGATTTCCATAATATTTTTAAAACTATGAACTCAATTCTTGTGATCTCTAGGAAACACAGACATACTATTAAAATACACATACCTAGATAAATTCAAGATAAATTGGTTCATAAAATTTTGGAAATCATCCACTCTCACCTACAACCATTTTGTTTATATCTCATGATCCGTGCATCACAACGATCTGATTTTTGGATCATAAAGGCATTCATATATTATAAATTTACCTGCCACATTTCAACAAAAGTTGGTTTGTAGTTTTTTGGAAAATGGTTAATGAAGGTTGTTGTCATTTATATCATATTTTGCTGCAACTTCATTATTATGCCTTCATCAAGATTGCTAAAATTGAATATTCATTAATTGAGGAAGAATTCATTTGTTCTATCCATTTCATGCGCTGAAATGAACATATTTTTTTATTGCTTGGTTAACACATGGGTTTTTGTCTTTGGGTTGCATGAGGACATGCAATATATTCAGTTTTTGTTGCATGAGGGGCATGCAAACATATTGAGTGTGGGGTATGTTGGGCCGTTTAAATTGCCATTATTTTTTCACTTTTGAACACTTATCCCACCCATTTCCACTATTCTTCATCATATCATTTGTTATAATTTATCATTTAAATCCATTTTATAAATGATTTATGCTCTTATGAATGAATATTATCTATTCTGCTTTATTTCTAATAAATTCATGATTATGAATTATTTTATCAATGATAGTTTTAATAAGTTGGTTATAACATTATTCACCATTTTTAGCCTCCCAGGTAACTTCCAGATTGAAGATTTGACCATTAAATCTGCCAACTCAGAAATTCGCTGGAATAAGGAGTGACAGTTTTGTGGTTGAGATTCTGAGCAAATGGAGAAGAATCTGGAAAATATGGAACATGGGTTTTGTCAAGAACGGACCCAATTAACTTTAAGACAGAACGGTTTGCCCAAATGCGGCTTGTACAGAGAGAAACACAGGGTTCTTTGAGCATGATTTTCTCAGATTTGTTGTTGCGGCCGTCCTCCAAATCTCAGCTGCAAAGACAAATTCGTCTTGCTTTTGTTGAGATATGGAAGGAAATATATTTTCTTGTTGATAAAATAGTTAGAATCAATCCAATTTTGTAAAATAAATCATGTTGTACTTATCTTTATTGTAACTTCTCTCTGATCTCTCTATTTAAATGAAAACAGAGATCAGAGATGATGATGACTTCAGGATGATTTTTGGGGGATGAAAAATGATGAAGAATGATGGTGGATTATTCATGATAAGATAAGGATTGTTGCATGCTGTAATTCTCAAGCATTTGCTGTTGTAATGATTCCACAATTTGCTGATTAATACATGACTTGGGAGTTGCTGTTCACTCTTTTCCTTCTGAAGTAACCCAGTAGTGTCCGCTGGCGGCTAAGGGCCCAACCTCTGGTGGAGTACGTTGCTGCTGCTACTGTATATCATATTCTTTCGTTTTATGCATGGTTTGCTTATCCATTTTATTTGGTAATCTGGTATGTTATATTATTTTACATCACAGCTCTGTCACGTAATCTCATTTTCTGAGACAGAAATATCATATCGATTTTGCAACGCATTGCTCTTTCTTCAAGTGCTGATATAAATGGTTTTTACAGGATACCGTTGCTATTCAATTATGGAGTGTCTGTGTTGTAACATTTGACCATTGGTATTATTTTCATCTTAGAAATTATATTTCCTTGTGATTGTTGAATCTATGAACGTTGTTGTTCCATTACAAAATACAGCCGTATTCTTTAGAACTAAGACTGATAATTGGATTACCATATCAGATTACTATTAAGGTGTGCCGTGTGTATTTATATTTAACTTTCCAGCATTGTTTCATATTCCATCATTAATCAATGTTGTTCTATTTCCTTGTGTTGTTCGATTTATTCTTAGAGTAAAGATTGCTATTAATTTGGCTCTGCTATTGTTCATTTCCATTAATTAAAGTTTGTTGTTCAGATTCCTTTAATTCTAGTTTGTTGTTCCATTTACGGCCGTTCCATTTTAGACTTGCTGTTCCATTTCCTATTTGTTGTTCTATTTTACTTTCTTTCGTTCCATTTACTTGTATTCGCTGCTTTGGGGTGAGAGAAGGTCTAAGCTGTAGTGAGCCTCAGCAGTCGCTGCCCTAGCTCCCAGACCTTAGGTCTATTGCTCCAATTTCCTTTCCATCAGTTTCTAGAGGATGGGCTTATCGCTTCCGCACCCTTGACTGATAAGCTGCCTTGTGTGATTTTATCCTTTTGAAGTAATTTAAGTTTAGCATCCGTTTACTCTTGTGTTCTCTAAACGCTGTACTACTAAACATTACTCTTGAGTAAATAGCCGCCTCAGACTGAGTACACTCTTGAAATAAAAAGTCATCCCTGGGTTGACAATTAATGTGAGGTAATTAGGAGTTTAAAATACACCTTTTTATCATTCCACATATGGCAGACCGTGGGGCATTGGAAGAGACGCTTGGGCAGCTAGAAGAATTGGAGGAGGAATAGTTTCTAGCTGGATTCCATCAGCAGGTACAGAAACAGTGCGAGAAAGCATGGCATGATCATCATATCAAGGTAGAAAATAGTAAGGGAGAAAATAGTCTCACCACTCCAACCAATTGAAAGAGGGCAGGGGATGATAAAGCAGTCTGGGGGACGGATGCGCGAATACCATGGTGTGCGAGCATTTGACCAAACATGAGGTTCATAGTGGCACAAGGAGGCTCATGCGGATGCGCCAATCACAATGATGACCGTTGATATCACTATTCATGAAAACATGTTGGAAACATGGCACAATGGAGCAGGCAGCGGGCAATTAAGAGAAACAGTACGAGACAGATATGGAACAAACGGCTACAGATTCCACATGGGACGGTTACACACATAGACACAAGCGGCACTCACTACATTTGAATTTCACATAGCTTATAAATTACCAAGGGAACTCCACTCGGTGGCCTACATTTCAAAAACACCGATGGAGCTGTTCAGTGTCTACACACAGGGTATGCGCCCGAAGGTAGTAATATGGCCGATAAAGAGGCTAGACTCTCTGCAGAGTATGCAGGTGACCAATGCGGGCATCCCGCGGGCTGCAGCATCACCAGTAGGATTTGTACCGACAAAGAAGGAACATAAAGCAGAATTAGTCTGGAGGTCGTCGCCTCACCCAGGAGCAGGTCGGCGCACTACAACAGAACAACGAAAGGATGAACAGATGGCGCCATGGATAGATATGCAGTTAGTAAGTCACCTCTGATGTCCCTCCAAGATTGGGATCTTATGGATAGCAGCCAAGGTCTTGCAAAATTGTAACACAAACTACAGTGAATGGTGCGAAGGCTAGGTACGAAGGTCAGAAGAAGTTGCGGTGGTACCAACAGGCGGCTCCCCTGCTTGCGCTAGACTCTCCAAAGGGGGTGTTCTGTGTTAACCGAGCAGAGCAGAATGAGCATCATCAGTTGCGAGATGTGGTAGAAACATTGAAGAAGGAGACGGATGAAGCGTTGCAGGAAACAAGGAAGGAGTACCAGGACGACAACCATCACTCAAAGGGAGGCAAACCGCGAAGCCAAGGCAGAGCATCTAGTTGCGTCAACGAAGTGACTCGGGACGAGTCACAATGATTGTGTTGGGGAACTATTAGGTAGCGGAAGCCCCGCGCAATGGTTACAGGGCGTGAAGCTGGACATTTTGGGTAAAGTTAGGATAAAGACTCCACTAAACGTGTGGAGCGTGAATTGTAATAGGTTGAGTCAAAGGGTAGTCCACCCAAAAATAATAAAAAATAATGTAAATAGAGTTGGCCCGCGCAGGGATCGCACGCCAAGAAAGGGTATAAATAGATCGTGGCTCTATGAGGGAAAGGCAGTTATTTTGGAAGAAAAGATGTAATGGATTCTTAAAGGAGATAGCCTGAAAAGCGTCTGTAAGTTCAAGTCGAGGGTTAGGTAGGAGATAGAGGCTCTGCCGCTATGTGCACAGAGGGCTAGAAAGTCCGCAGTTATGTGCACGGACCCCTGCAGCTGAGTGCGCAAGGTAGATCTGGATGTATTGGTGAAGAATAATAATAAAGAAGAGTTTGCTTCTGTAATTCTATATTATCACGCATCTGTCTTTATGGTTTACCTTTCTATATCTAGTTAATGCAAATGTGATGAATGTATGCGAATCTGGGTTCATTTTGTGCACGAATAAATTATGTTGATTAAATGTTTGCTTAAAGACCCTGTTGAATAGTTCTGAATCATAACTGCTTCCTTCAGGTAGAATAGCGCATGAATAAGAAAATTATAATCACCCTGGATTAGCGCAAAGGTCAAGCAGCGCGGAGTTATAGAACAGTGCGTGAACCCTCCAGTACACATCTAGACATCCCTAGGGTGCGGAAACCTGGTTCCAGCACCCTCCCCTGCTACCTCGAGTGAGACCTTAGTCTGCACTCTGCGGGCTATTTCCGAAAGGGCCGTAGCTGTGGGATTTGTTTAGCTAAATAACTCTTCCAAACCTAGGTCAGGCGCAAACAAGCCAACAATATGAGATAACATCAAACATCGGTGGCCTCGATTGTTCAGGATTCAATTATGTAAAACCATTATCAATCGCAATAAAGTCTTCCACTAAGGTCTACAAGCTCCAAGGTACTATTGGTCCCTAGATCAAGCTCCTGGATAATGAGCTGAAATTGACAAGAGAAGATTTGTTGAAGGAGGGCCTTGATGTATCCCTCTTCAAGAAACATGGATTAGACTGAGAGACGATGTGAATGGATGAAGTCATGAGATGGTGAAGTACAAGTGATACAAGGATGGCCAACACAAAAAGGGAGACAAGGATTGTAGATGGCTGACACAAGTTGATATTGTTAGTGTCCTATATCTAGGGATCTTGGTCATGTTAGTCTTTATATGTATCTAAGGTTAAATTTGTAAATATTAGTCATGATCACTTGATTACTATTGTTCAAAGAGTTCTAGGTTTAGATTGGGTGTCACGTAAAGGTGTTTATTTTGTTAAGACTCCAACGTCTAAAGCCATGTGTTTTCCTTACAAAGGGTAATCATGGGAAGTCTTTGGTCACTTTGGAAAAAGTAAAAAAATCAGGCTTTACAAATCCTTGGTTATTGTGAGTTGGTCACCATTCTAAGTCATTGCTAGTATGTCACTTAAGTCTAGAGGCTATCTACATCAAAAAAAATCATGAAATGACCTTGGCACATATTTGGAGGCTCCTTGGTATCAGTTTGAATGTCATTTCAAAAGGACAAATCATGATCTCAATAGGGAATAATGATCAGAAGGACAATCCTTCCTTTTCCCAATGTGTTACCTTTTAAGAAAAACGTTGCACATTCATCATTTTCTTTCTAAATCACGATTAGTGCCTTAATTTCTGCTCCAGACCATTCCATGTGATCATTTTAACTTTATCTTCATCCCATATCATTCATATCTTCATCATCTGCATCGAAATGCTCGACTCTCTCATTTCATTCACTGCGAAAGGGAGGTAGGGGCATTGTGAGTTCACGTAGTGCTCAAATTCTCGCATGTCGATGGTCAAAATTCCCTCCTCAAACTCTCACATGTTGATGATCAAAATTCCCTCACAAGTGCAAATATAGCTCTACTTTATCCTTCAGCCTTGAAAGAACTCTAAAATTGCATATAGAAGCCAACATAAACCATTTAAATCTTGCAAAATGGATAAAATTACCGTCTATGTTCTTTTGAAATTCACCAAATTTTCTTCCTCTATGCTACGTTTTTATCCTAATCCAGTATGATTCCACACAGTGGGTCATATCCCTCTTTTCTCACTGTCAATTCACCTTTTTGTTGTGTGAATTCTTGCTTGCAATAGGTGCCTTGGTCTTAAAACCATAACAAAATTGTTTCCCTTAAATCTTATGCTCAAAAGTGTTTAAAAAAGTAAAATTTCTTCAACATTGCATTTCGGGCTTGTGTGTTGCAACTTTCCCTAGTTTAAATTCTTGCCAATAGTTATGAAATTCCAGTTCTATAGGGTTTGCCTAAGAAATTTGCAATTGCAAGTTTTGGTGTAATTGTTGGATTATATCTTAAGTTGTTGATAGAATATTTTAAATACCATAACACCTCCATTGCTACACAAACGAGTTGCTCATAACCATAAAACTATTCATTGTTGCAAAAGAGAAACTATGTCAACTCCATAAGAGAAAAAGCACAAAGGGGGAGCCATTGTACATTTGAACCACAGGATATCATGGCCATCAATGCAGATCCATTCATCAAAATGTCTTTTGAACAAGTCGAGTGTATGAGACTCTGTGAGAAAATTTAGGGGTATCATTTACAGTTGATAAAGGAATTTTCTAGGGGTTTTGATGGTGTGAAAGCAAAGCAAGAAGTCTAACTTTTCTAGTCTCAGCTTAATCAATAGCTGAGGCCATTAAGATCCCTTTGAGTGGAGAGGAATGAAGGTATGGATTTGATTTGGTTTATTTCAAGGACTTTCTCAAGCCAAAACACTAGAAAAGTTACAGTTTTGTTGTTCCAAGGAGTTATTTACAAGATCACCATAGTAAATTATTGAAAGTGATTCAAAGGTACTTCACATGTGAAGGGAGGTTCAGTAAGGTCTATCACTATCAAATTAGGCTCTTAATGCATTTTGCTAGCAAGAAATATTTGAATCTTCCTTATTATCTGTTTAGGAGTCTATGTAAGATGGATGACAGAGTTCAAGCAAAAGGAAGTCACATTGAAGCTAGTTTGTTTCATTTTTCATTAACCAAATTGTTGTTGATAAAGGATCTTAAGAAGAAGAAGTTTTCATGGCGAGATTTTTTGGTTTCTTCAGGATGGGTAGCACAATCTTCAAACAACTAGATTACCAAGAAATACACCCCATCAGTTGTGATTAAAGAAGCTTCATGTACAGCAGCAAGTTCTAATAAAAAAATCCTTTGACTAAAATTAAAACCAACTGATAAGAAAAGTGCTAAGAAGCTTCATTTCTCACCTGAAGCAGAAAAAGTGGAAAGAGTACCAAGAACAAGAGTTGTATCCAAGAGGTTGCCTATAGGTCATCCATCTACACCTATTCAAGTTGTGGAATTAGAAAGTACACAGAAGGAAGTGGAATTTGATGAAAAGGACCAGAAAATTGGATATTTACAAGATCAGTTTGACAAGGCCCATCTGATAATAGCATATTTGCAGCAAGAGAATAGGGAATTTAGGCATAAAGTATCATAAGAAACTATTCAGCCTAGTGAAGGAGAGCCATCAAAGAAAACATTAGCACATGCTGATAAAGGCAAAGGCAAATTGGTCATTGATGTTGAAGAGTTAGAGGAAGTTGAGAAGTAAAGGAGACCTAGAACTAGGTCTTTGCTAAGGTGAAAATGCAAGTAAATGAGATTATTCAGCCTAAATAGAAGATGGTTTTTGATGAGCAAAAAGAATTTGAGAAGCTACTAGAACAGTTCGAAGGAGTTCAAAAACAAGTGGACCAACTTGGAAAAAAGGATCACAAGGATAAGTTGTATTTGTTTAGGAAATTAGAAGTTGTTGATCCTGCCCTTAAAAAGTCTAAATACAAATTAAAGTGGACCTTGCATCTGCATAGGAAATGGAAAAATGTGTATGTACAAAATTTGATGTTAAAAAGAAGGCTCAGATTGGTAACGCAGAAGCCCATTGAGGCCAAGTAGTCGGGAAGAAAGAGAAAGAGAGGTAAGTCAAATATGCTTGCAAAATCTAGTACAAAGGTGAATCTCCAACAGGAAATCTCAACTCAACTTTGAAGCTTTGCTTTTGGGCTCATGAGATTAGAAAAAAGGTAAATTTTGATGAAATTTGCAAAAACACGGCAAGCTGCACTTTTTTATATAAATTTTGATATTGGTAGGATAGTGAAGTTAGAAGTTTTTTTGTCATGAAGGGAGTTATATGAAGGTTCCAGCATCCACATTGATGTTTCCAACACTTTATATTAAGAAAAGAGTCACCATATGTTCAATTTTTTTAGGCACTACAAAAGTAGATAGTCTTGTTGAGAAAGTGGGGAATAGGTCAAAAGGAGGTCTACAGGCATTTTGAATCTTACTTAAGAGATTCAGCACCATCATAGAGGTATTTGAAGCATACCCATTGGCTTCATTTTGATAGAAGGGGGTTGCAACCATACAAAACATGGAGGCTACTTCATTTTGTTGTGAAACTAGCTAATGCGCTACAAGTCCAGACAGTCAGCACCTTTCATTTCAAATTTCTATGTTTTTACTTATATAAGTAGTTTAGATCATGTATATAGGTGGAAAATTATATTAGGAGTTGTATTTGATGTTTATTCGTCAATATTTCTAGTGATGTTTTAGGCTTGGATTGGTTGTAAGGAAAACTACTCCTATTTTTCAATATATGCACCAGATTTTTTATGTATCTAGTTAGAAGTTTGTTTTGGTCAATGATTTCGACCACCTAGGGTAGGATATTGAATCATTCTTGATGTATAAATATATCAAAAGCATTGTAAGTGGTTATGTTGGTTAGATTAGAGAAGAAAGACTTTTGTGGACTGTATTATTCTAAAGCTTTGCAAGTGAATGAATGAAAGTTAAAGGGTTATTTGCATGGATTCTTGTGTCAGAATCTTGGTGGTTTGTGCTCCTTTTATCTCGTAAGTTGTATCATGTGTTTACATCTCTTAAATGTGTATATTCTTTCTTAAAAAAACATATTTTTAATTCAGAATTCATCCTTCATGGTGCTCTGATTTAGTTCTTCAAGTTATAAATGTTTTCATCCTAAAGAAACAGTTTATAATTCATCTATGGTATTGATGCTCTATGTGTTGTCTTTCACCTTTCTACACTCACCCTCTACAATGATTTAACCTAAATTACACCACCAAGGTTGTCTACCTTGTGTTTATTTCTGGTAGCATCAGATGTGTTCTAAGTCTCAAAATTTGCAAGGAGGCTTAGGCACATTTATTCTCCAATACCCAGAGACAGTTTTATTAAAATAATTAATCATTTTTAATGGGACCCTAAGTCAGCCCACGCGGCTTTGGATTGACTGTGAATGGGTGTATTGTTAAGGCACTCCTTGCGATAGGTCACTAGTTCAAATCCCCTGTGGGTGCTTAGGTAGTATTATATATATATAAATATATATATAATAAATAGGACCCTAAGTCTAAACATAGGAAATTAAAATAATTAAAGGGTATTAATGTAACTGTGGATGAAACTTCTAAAAGAAGACGAGGATCAAGCCAGAATGATCTAAGTCATTGATTAGAAGTTAATTTGGGTTGTTGCATGTCCAAAAGAAAGATATAAGAAGAGGCTTGAGGGACATTTGGAGAACACATCTAATAGAGTTCAGAAGATCGAATTTCTGAAGCAGAGCAGCTATCAGTGAGAAAGTCGAAGTGAGCTTTTGCAGTGAGGAGTATTGATAGTTCTGGTTGCAAATTTCTCCTGGTCTGGGAATACTCAGTAGAGGAGGCAGAGAGAGATCTGGGAGAAGCAGCGCAAAGCCAGAAGACGCTAACACAGGGCCATGCAGAAGAAGCATAGGCTGATATAGAGGCAGCGTAGAGCCTTCAGGAGATCTGAAAATTTGCCATAGAAACCAATTTCAGAGGCCAAAAGCAGAGGTGTGAGACCGAGAGGTGAAAATCAAAGTTCCTAGGCAGCAAATCGATCAGCATAAGTGGTGACATAGTCCCCTAGAGGTTGTGACGCTGGGCTGACGCAGTGACTATGCAGAGTCAGCCAGGGGTCGTTCATTTAGTGGCTAGATCAGTCAGATCTCTAGTGATAGTGTGAGGTAATCTAACTTATCTCTTTATTAGTGATATTCTCTATATTGGATATCTAGGAGGGCATCCAGAGATTGTATTTAGAAATTATTCTTCATAATAATAAAAAACCTCAGGTGTTGCACCAAGTTTCCCGCACTGTGTTTTTCAGGGACATTTGTCCAAAAATAACTATGTAGATGTGTGCGATGCTTATTTATCTCCTATGTTGTATTTAGTTTATGCATTTTATTTCGGTGTAGGTTGCAGTGTATGTATTTCAGTGTTTTCCATAGAAAACTACAAATAACTTGTTCATTAATTTAACAAGTAGGTGAAATATAATAAATTTGTTGTAGTAGGAATCGGGTAACCGATTTTTCACATGGTATCATAGAACAGATCGTGAGTATAAGAGCTCAAAAGTATAAAGGAAGAGGAGTTAAAATTCACTATAGAGGTAGCAATTTGAAACCCTAGAGGCAACACAATTTGGAAGCCAAGGAGGACAAAGTTTTGAGGAGAAATCAATTTCTCTAAGTGTTACATAACATTTTGTCCCTGTCCCTGTACTCCCCTTTCCTTGATCCTAGGGGACCTCTACAGTGAACCCCACATGCTTTGCCTTCATGAAGAAACTCCCATTTTGTCCCTCTTCATGAGTAGATCAATTCCCTTTTGCAACATTTCCCATGAAACTTATGTTTTGCCCAGTTTACAAGACCAGTGCTAATGACCTTTGTCTCCCCCGCGCTGATGTGCAGAGATTAGCACTATCCCTAGCGTCAACCGGAGTGACTGAGCTGTGTTCTAGTTACGTCAATCCTATTATGGAAAGTTTTTTAAATTAGGAGCCAAAGCTTCGTAACGGAAGTCTGGTAAATGGTTTGGCTGGATGGGGTCGAGGATGTCAGTTTGGGCTCCTTTCCCCTATAATGATGGAACTACCTCAAGGGATAAGCCCTTCTCCCATGAGAAGAGGACCCATTTCCCATCCATTCATCCTATATAAACCTCCCTTCTTCCCAAGCACAAGCTAGTGTTGATGTTGGTGTGCTAATGCTATTTTGTTTTGGAGTAGATAGCAAGCTATTACTAGTTGTAGCTATCTAGTTGTGTGAGGAAGAAGTGTGATTAGGTTTGGAGTGAAGCCTAAATGGAAGAGCCTTAAAACTATTGTGGATTGAGGCCATCATGGGATGCTAGCAGAAGTATGTGGGAACCTGGTCTTGTTAGAGGAGGACCGCAACGTCAAGACAAATGGTTGTAATCTCTCTTTGATATTAATATATGCAACTATCGATTGATTTCCTACATGATTTGTCATCTTACATATTCATGGCTTAATGTTTCTTGACTTGTTAAGTAGGTTGAATTACAATTTATCTATTATCATGTTTGTTGTTTGTTGTTTTTCACTTGTTTCAGGTGCTTGAAGAAGGAAGCGAGAGATAGTTGTGGTGAGCAAGCAAGGACATCATCAAACAGGATAAGCGTACCAAGAGGTAGGCCCTCTTAATTGGCTCTAACCCAAGGAAATCTTCCATAGAATGTATCTTTTGTGGCTAGACCCATTATTAGGCTAGAGGAATCCGTTTGTGTCTGCACTTATAATTTTACTTCACCACAAATTGGCGACTCCACTAGGGAATCCAATCCTTCTGTTTATCTTGGATTTCATGATTTCGTGAGAACTTTCCTAGTTCCACTTTTTCCCTTTGGTTCTATTTCTTTTCTCCTACTTACTAGCCTGAGTCTAAAATTGGTAGTAGCAGATTTGGTCCCTATTTCAAAAAAATATATTTTTTTCCTTAGCTCCCTCAATCAGCGTGCTTAATTCGCTGACCCTTGTGCCGATCAGTGCAAGTTACTGAGAAACAGTTGTGCCGACCAGCCTCTAGCACTTGTTGTCAGTTAGGCAATCACACCGATGCCTGTAAGTGAAGATTAGGGCCTGACCCCATCTTGGCCAGTGTGTTCTACTCTTGGGATTTTGGCCTTGTAAGCCTTTTGGACCATTTTCTCCCTAATTAGAAAGCTACTTTTCGTTTGGTTGTGTTTTCTAGTTGACTTATCATCTTTCTGCTTGATTGATTGAGTCATTGAGTGGTCAGTGACACTGGGGCATCTAGTTTGTCATCCATTTAGCAATTTGTGAACTCAATAAGTCGAGTTGTAGGTGTACTTACTCCTTCCATTTCGTTTTTGGTCCTTTTACGACTTTGACCTCTTTTACACAAGTTTGAAGAGTTTTCTTTTGCTTGCCTAGCGTTCCTTTTCCGGCATGGATTATATTGCTTTCCTTGTGATTGGTAAAGTCGGTGTTTCATTAGTTTTAATGAGTTTCTCTTTTCATGTGTTCATGTGCTTAAATAGCTTATTGTCTCGAGAACGTTTTCACTGAAGAATTATATGCGAAAAGTTTGTTTCGTTGTTTCATGAAAAAGTATGAAATTCTAGTTTGTTGCATAATTGTGCTATGATAACTTGCATCATTAAAAGACTAGTATTGCATCAGCATTTGAAAAAGGAAGAGAACTCTTTTGCTTTTGAAAGGACTAATAGATAAGTGCTTATCAGGAAATTAGGAATTAGAATGCATTTTTCATTAGTTTATTTTTTGAAAAAAGTAAGGTAGTGAAAGATCAAAACTTTTTCAGTTGCTTGATTGTTTGCATTTGATTGAGTAGTTTCTACCTTCTCTAGTGTAGGCATTTCACCGAATTGAAAGGGTCTTGTCTCATTTAGTTGCATTTAATCTTTTTTTAGTCGCATCGCTAAGACCTGAAAATTGAAACATAACTCAAGATAAAACTTTAAAATGAATTCAATTAACCTAAGGCGCATTTGACATTAACGATCATATCTAGAAGGTCTAGGCTAGAGACGTGTTCCAACATCTTTAAACCTAGTAGTTGTCGTTAGCTTTGGCATTAGACAACGCTAGTACAGATTTGTGCTTCCCGTACCGTCGAGTATATAATGGGAGACCCCTCTAGGCTGAAATCCTTTTATCCTTAGGAAGCCAAGTCGGCCATCTTGCAAACGTGATACACCAAACATAGCATTCGGGGAGATTTCCTATCCATACTTCTCGACTTGCCATGAGGTATTCTAAAATTCATGGTTGCCTGGTAATCATATTTAGCTAGATCATCCATAGCAGTCATTTGATTTTTTTGACTCATTAACTTAAAAGGTCATTCGAGCACTTGTCCTTTCGAGCTCATTTCCAATCGAAAGTGATAGAATCATCTTTGTTTCTTTCTCAACTCTTAAAAAATGAAAGAGCACCAGTCTTTTATGCGTCTTAATAATTGATTTCCCACGATTCGAAAACACCCTTTTTGTCTTTTTTTGAGACCAAATCGTGAGTTTCCTTAAAAGAACATTTTAAAGCCTTGAAGTTAATTGTTATGTCAGCTAAGGCAAGGTCATCATGGCTGAACCATCTGGTTCACCCATTTCCTCTTCCTCTCCTTTGTTTGAAATATTGTCTCAGGAGCTATTTCCTGAGTTACCAAAGTCATTCGAGAACCAAGGTGTTGAACTTGAAATTGTTTTGAGCATTCAACCTTTGTCATCTCATTCTCCACCTACTTCCGATACTGGTTCATCTGCTGATCTTGGCCCGGAATCTCCAGACAATCCCGTTCAAACTCCATAGAACTCACCGACCACCGACGGTCAGCTTGGATTGGTTATATACCCCCTGAACCCTCTGTTTGACCCTGTTTTGATATCACTGCAGCATCCTTACAGTCCGTACGACTAGCTGGGTGTTCCTTTGAAACTATTCCCTCATACTCATTCGGTCATTCGTCGTCGTTTGTTTCCAAACATGGAACCCAAAGGTGATGCTCCAGTCACCTCCGGATGAGTCTGAAGTTTATACTCCACACACTGTTGAGGGGGAGGATTTGTCTTTTCCTCCTAAGGGTTTCCCCTATTCAGGGGGTATTCCCACCAGTTTTCTACCCAACTATGTGTCTTTGGCACAGTTGGTTTCAGGTACACCTAGTGCCTCATCACTTTACCATAACCCTGTTTGGGCATCAGGCGCCATGCCTACTTTAGGTCTATTCGTTACAAACATGACTTCCCAACAGGGTATTACCTCATTCCCAGTGCAACCCACCATTCTGAATGCCCTTGTATTGTCAATCCCAATTACCCGTCAGGCACAACCGGCAGTTTCAAAGAATGTCTCTATCAGTTCCTCCATCCCTCTAGTTAGTGGCCAAGTTGTGCCACCGCCTGGGGGGCAGAACCTGAATGTTTCTATGGTGTGAGGTGCCACTAATGTGAGCAGCTCACATGCTTGGTATAAACCAGCCTTCTTCTGGTATTATTCATAACCCTGTTGTTGAATTGATGGGGCCTGACCCATGTTCGGAGTTAATTAGCCAAAAAAATCCCTGTACTACTAGCCCTTTTGGCAACAGCCCGTGGAGTGCGGACTAAGGTATCGCCCGAAGTAGTATGGGGGGATGCTGGAACCAATTTTCTACACCCTTGAGATGTTTGAGGTGTTGCTTTAGTCCAATTAGGAATGTTTTCACGTAGGTGAGTTCGCGCACTTTCCTAAACTGTGATACCTTCGTGCCCTGTTATAATCACCTTCGCGTAACCCTAATCAGGGGTTGAGGTGATTTCATGCTGCTAAGGTAGCTATCTTCACTCCTTACCTAAGTTCCACCGCCGATCTTACTTATCTTCTTATAAGTGTTAGTTAACTTCACGTAAATAGATACTTATCTTATATTCACTTATTCAACACATTCATATGAGTTCACGCAATAAATAAACAGTAAACTTGCAATTCATACTCAAGATACTTATAAAATAGGGAAAGGATACAAAATGTTAAGAAAATTATCTTTATTATTTCCCCAATGGTTACAGACTCGACTCACCTTGCGCACTCAGCTGCAGACTACTAGGCCTCTGTGCACTTAGCTGCAGAGACTTCTCCTACTCTACGACCCAAAGACTCAACTTTACACTTCAACTTAGACTCAATTCATCCTAGATCCCTTAACTCATATTATGTCTTTACAACAGAGCCTTGCTCTATTTATACAATCCCATGGTCTGTGGACCATGGGTAGAACTCTCAAGCCGACGTTACATTACAAAAGCAAGGGCGGAAAACCCTATGACTCAATTACAACTTCACGCTCCGCGCCCATAAATCATGGAGTCTTTACTTTGGACTTAGTCAAAAATTGGGATTTAAGCCCCAAAACTTTCCTTGGGGGATCCCGCACCCAATAGGCCCACAACACAAACATCATGACTTTCCCTTGAGTCACTTGGTCGGTGCGGAGAACTTCAAGCGAAGACCTCCCAACTCTGCTCGGACTGCTGCGAGGTCAGCAGCACACTGAGTTCCTACCTGCTATATCTCCTAGACACGTTATTCAGAAACTGTTGTACTGCTTCCCTGCATTTGCGTCTGCATCCCCTACATCTACGTGATCTTGCCTTCAATTGTTGTTGTGATGATGAAGGCCTTATCGATCCATGGTTGGACGCATGCCTTTAGAATCGCTTCTTTGTGTCGTGCCACGTCTACTTGCTCCTTAAGCGCTTTTTCCTATTACATTCGCGTGAGCCTCTGTGTAAGGGCCACTGTCTGCGTGGTCCCTTTGACATCGTCATACCATTTTTGTAGCTCACGCGCCTCTATTTGCAAGTGTTGTATGTTTGGGTCCTCTTACAGAGCGGTGAGGACCTCAAATGACTCTTCCAACATTTTGGTGTAGTCCTTCACTCCACTGTTGGTCTATTCTATGCCCGTTGTGATGGCATTGGTGCGTTATTCCCACACCTCTGGAGGAGTTGAAGGCTACGCCTTCAACTGCAGCTTTGCTATCTAGAGGTTTAGCTCCAACTGAACCATGGCCATCTCTTCTCGCACCTCACGCACCCCTATTTCTAACCTCTGGATGCATGCCTCTGTTGGTGCCTCTACTGGGATGGCCAATTTAGGGACCATCTGATAGGCCTCCTCAACCACCTGCACCATCTATCGGTTCTGCACCACTACCTCATCACATTGCAGGCTCAATTGCTCCATGTTGATTCTCTCTTCACTTAACACCTGTAGCGCGCGACCCTCCCTGGCCCACAATTCTGCAATCACTCCGTCCTATAGGACGTAGAGTGTCTCTTGAGGGAGCGTAGCCATGTTGATCCCTATTCCCTTCAACGCACTAACCGTAAGCATGTCGGCCTCATTTTCTATAACCAATGCCCCCTCTGGCAGCACTATTGTGTTGGTCATGCAGGCGCGAAGAAATTCCTTAGTTTTGGTCGTTCCTACTACGAGGCTGGTCAAGAAGTACCAACCTGAGGAGTGTGCACTTGCAACTCCTGAATTTGTGCCCGAAGAGCCCCCAACGCAATCTGATTCTCCTCCATGAATTGTTGGAGGGCCTTTGCGATTACATCGTGCACCATCTCTTTCGCAGATCTCCCTTAGTAAGGGTGGTTGGGTCGAAGGAAGTCTTAGAGGCTTTCAACTTCTTTCGCGGTCCCACCTACTCTTTCGGGCGCTAGTGCTTCAACTGTGTCGACACTATTTATGGGTTCACGCCACCCTCCTCTGTGTCCATTTCCTGCTTAGGCAAGGGCGAATTTCAGCCCTCACGCTCCTTCTCTGCTACCTTTTGTGCTTCTATTGTGACCTTCTGTTGTTCGACTGCTACCTTCACAACATCTTGTGCCACTTGGGCCTTTGTTGTTGCTTCCTCTTTTCTTCTCTTCTCTACAACTACACCATCCACAATTTTGCCTCCTCCTTCTTTTTCTATGCAGCAAACTTGTCTGCTTCCATCGTGGAGATGTCTAGAGTGCACCACTCCGGCGGACACGTCTCAACTACATCAAAGATAACATTGTCCATGGCCAGGTATAGTAGTTTGTTCCACTTCTTCACAGGGTCCTTACACACCTTGATGTAGACATGATGGAAGTCCACCTTGAACTCTGCAAAACCTTGTAAACCGTTATAGACAATGGGCGACAATTGCGGCTTGTGGTTAATCCCCATTCTGATGTTCATCTCCATGAACACCCAGAATATCTTACTGTCTCATATCCACTGCGCGTCTTTAGTGGCCCATAGCGAAGCATACTTCGCGACCTCTAGGAGATCCTATGCAATTGTGGGGAATTGATTGTCCTCAGGAAATTCCCAAGCCACCAACACTATGGATAGTGGAAGTCGTGCATAGTGGAAGGTCTTCCCCTGTTCCTGTGCCTCACAACAATTCTCCAAGAACTCTTCGCACAAGTACTTGGACCAATTAAACTAGACCTCTTCTACGCACTGCTCGACAAGTGCAACCACTGGCATTAGTACCTCATCCGCACAACACTTCCGCATAAATTTGCCAGCCAGTATTTGTGTTGTAACTCTGACTGCTTTATTGTTAATACTGGAGATCGTGTAGCCCCTGTTTTTCTTCTCTAGCTTATATTTCTTTTTCATGGCCTCTATGATGGCCAAATCACTACTTTTCCCCTCCAATATGCTCATTGGGTTCTCCCCTTTACAAGGGAGTTGGGTAATTCTATGGACTAGGTATTTCGTGATGGGGATGGGCTCCTCCAGCCACAAACACCCATCATGAATGAGGCAGAGTAGCTGCCTGATGATGAATATAGTCACTAGGGCACGATGGTAATGTGGCACCCAGAGCAGGTTCAACAACCCTACCTTTTCGACTCTGTGCAACCACTAGTGCGGCTCCAACTCGATGACTCCTACTGTAGTGTTTTTCTTCAACCTCATGAGTTGCGCAGTTGCCAAGTGTAGGAATTTCTCATAGTCAGTGAGATCCCAATCTTCGAACTTTAAACTTGGCACCCTTCCCAAGTGTGCTCCTTCAGATGATATCATCAAGCAGCAGCAAAGTCTGCAGAGGGCTTTTACTGTCATCCAGGTCCTTGGGCACCTTTTCCTTCCCCTTCTGTGGAGGAACATACGCAGGCAGCTTGGTTGGAGGGTCCACATCCTCAGTTTCTTCCTCCATGTCTTCATCCTCATCCTCTTCTATCAGGAAGTCCTCAAGGTCTTCTTCCTCCTCATCAGTTTTCATATTAACCACTTTCCCCTTTTATTTCATGTTTAATTTGGTTCGCAGCGGGTTTCTAGGGGACACACGCACTGGATTCATGGGTTGTTCATCTTTCTTAGGTCTCAATGTGTGTGGTCATTTAGGGATTTTCGCAACTATCCTAGTGCTCTCAGGGACATCTTCTACTATCATGGCCTACGCAGCCTCTTCGGCAGTCATATCTCTGATTTCCCTGGCTTCTTCAGACACTACCATCTTGTTTTTCCAGAACTCTCTCAAATACTCAATTAGGTGCTCAAACAACGCTCTCAACAATGCAGACAAGTATCGGTTTAGAATACTTTGGGCGCATGACAACTCAATTATCAAATGGCCAAGTGTTATTTGTGGGGCAGCCCTGTGCAATTTATAGTGTCTTTTGAATTCAAATTCGACCATTCCCCCCAAAGTCGCTCCATTAATGCTCCCTTGGCGGCAAGTTTTCTCAAATATTTCCCATAAATTCTGCCTTAACTGAATGTCGCCCACTCCATTTGGTCTCAAACCAAGAATCACAGCGTGAATAGTGACTATAACGGTCACTTCCAGCCAACCTATGCGATAGCGCAGCTACCCATGCACTGTCGCAGACCTTGTGACACTTCACTCCTACGCGCAGCTCCACCCTTGCACAGCTCCCGGGCAGAGTAGTTTATAGTCCCGCGCCTCCTTTCAACTGCCTGGAGTGCTAAGACTGTGCTTCCCACAGCTAGTCAGGTGGTCACACCACCTGTATATGGCTTCTCCCGTCCATCATTTACTTTTCCTCGGAAAAGGTCGCCTTTTAACTTCAATACCTGCATTGCGTACTTTACCATTTTCATCATGCCACCATATGTGATCGCTTAGTAATATGCGGTCCAATCCAAGACATCAAACTGATCAAATCTCGATGGTAATCTCCCAATTCATCAACGTAATCACATGCATCCCGTTTTATCAACATAGTGTTTTTATCAAGAAAATCCCTTTTTATTCCTTCCTCCAGCTACTTGACTTCTTCTTCCACCATGGCGCTTTTCTCCCTTAAGTGAACTTTTTCATTCATGGGTTTTTGGAGCCTAACATCACCCTGCTAGATCTCTTCATCAGGTCCCAAGTGTTCTTCTTCTTCCAACTGTGTGATCCCTTCTTTCAAGGCTCCATAATCTGTCATATCCATATGCGCAGACTAGGCCTGCGATACTCCATTTGAAGTACAATGTTCACTCCACAAACTAGCCTAGAAGGAATTTTCCCGTCAGTTTCTTGCATGTCATCCTATAAGCCCATAGGACTGCTAGTACTCATAGGTCCCAGTCACTTTGTTGCGCATTACATACCTTGTTCAGTGCTTCGCATACTTCGCTAAAGGCTTCCGCATGGATAAATTTCTGTGCACTCATTCTTTCCACACTCTATCATTCCAACTTGAGGAGTTGTTCGCACATTTGCCCCCCCAATACATGCTTATTGGCTTTATTATCCATCGCGAATTTCATGTGCGTCTGCGCAGGTTTTTTACCATATGCCTGTACCCACCTAGACAGATGTGCACACAGACCATCCTGTCCCTTGTATTTATCTGTAGACTGCCCTATACACTTCTCACACCATGTGCATATCATCCTTCTACATGTGCGCTAGTCATTAAAATTTCCTTTGTGCGCACCCCACCACCTCGCGGGAATAACGTGCAATACCCAATTCAAGGCCTGGAAATGTTGTGTTTCTGGTACCTCCCTTTCAAATCTGTCCAAGAAGACATCTACCTCACCTAATCCATCATAAGTAGGTATATCTCTCATTTCTATTGATAAGCAGCACTACGATCTTGTCATCATATTATAGTTAAGTATGGTTACCTCATGTAACCTGTTCTACCATCACTTTATCTCCTCATCTGAATCTGAAGTACAGGAGCTTTCGCGCTCCCATGGAATTCGTCCATCTGTGTTGGGATTTACTCTATCTTGCTCTTGCGCAGTTATCTTGTAGATGCAGTCTAAATCATCATCACTTTCATAGTCGCGCACTGGCTCAGTGTAGGGTCCAAGGTATTACTACATGCAGAGGCTTCTTCTCAAAAATCATCTTGCGCTTTTCCAGATTAATCACCCCATTCATGTCAGTGGCCCAATCAATTCCTAAGAGTGCGAGGTAGGGATTGTTGTCATCAACAATCTCTATCACCTCAAAGTCTGCTAATGCGCTCACTCCTTCAATATCCACTGTGATTCCCTACAATCGCCCCAGGGGTATTATCTTTTGTTGGTTCGCCATGTGCAGCTGAATAGGAGACCACTGCAACGTAGTTATCCCCATGCGCTCCCATGTCTGCTTTGGCAGAAAATTCGCGTTTGATCCTAAGTCCAAAATTACTTGGTCCATCTCATATTCTCCAATCTGCACGGTTAACCTCATCTCTCTCCCTGTCATAGTCTTATGCTTTCCAAGTTTCAAAACTACGCACAATTCTCCTGGCGTAGTCCCAATGCATCTGTTAATGAGCTCCTGCAATCCCTTTATAGCCTTCCTGTTGCGTAGTTGCTTCATGCATGTTTCCAGGAAAATCATGAGCATTGATGGGTCCATTTCCAGCTCCAGTCTGTCTTTTTTTCTTGAAGTGGAGGCATCAGCAAGTCTGTTCTTAGCTTCCATAAAATTTTCTTGAGTGCGCTCCAAATCAAACTCCGCTTCTTTTGCCAGAGCTTTGCGAACCCAAATACCTTCGACTGGCTATTTTCCTTTGTCATCTCCTACCGTAATTCCACTTCGGAGCACAATATTCACATTTGGATCGTCCTTGCACAGCTCATACCTCATCATCTATAGGTTCTGAGTCGGGGGAGGTGGTAGCGCTCCCTTGTCATGTATCCTAGCTATAAGAGTAGGACAATCTTCCATCTCATGATCAAATAAGGTATACTATAGACATGATGGACAAGTTAGATTCACACAATCATAGGCATAATGTCCTGGCCCTCCGCAATTGTAGCATATTAGCTATCTGTGACTTCTTCCAGGTCCTCCTCCACCTTGGCTTCGTCCGTGCCCCTGAAATCCAGTATGCACCATCCCCGTACCCTGGTCTACGGACCGCATTTCGGCATGAACCCTGTAGGTGGGAGTTCTATCCATCATTAGCTCATAACTTCTACACGTGCACTCATCGTGTCCCACCAATCTACAAAAATTATAGAACAATTGTTAAGAGTTCTACGTGTACTTCTGCAACAGATGACAGTTGTCCTTCACATGTTTTCCACCTATTTGAAAAATCACGCACCACAAAGAAAGTGTCATGCTTGGTCCTGCTCTCACTTCCGACCTTACTAGCATCAGTCCTCCTCCTGCGAGGTAATTTGTGAACAATGGGCAATGGTCCTTATCATGACCCTGCCCCTACATTTTACACACTACTCCTCTTCACGCACTTCTGGTCGAGCTATTTTGTCATGTTTCAGACTCTGCATCTCAAGGCACAAGTTTTTCAACTGTGCGTGGATTTTCTGAACTCCCAAGTTAGGATCCTGTATTGGGGTGTCATTTAGCCTCATCATGATCTCTAAAGCTTTTTCCTAAGTAGTTAACCTCTACTGCAATAGCACATTCCTCAAATGCGGCGATAGTGATGCTACAAACCATTCGCATTGTTGTCCATCAGTCAGATTCATGTTAGCTTCGCGAATCGTGCACTTTAGCCTCTGATCCAGCTCCCAAGGAGTCTCACATGGTAGCATCATGATCTCTTTAAACCTAATGATTGACTGTGCCTCTGACTTCGGCCTGCTAAACTCCCTAGTTAGCGTAGTTTGAATAGTCGTGATTCCCTCATTCGGATGATCAATTGAGTGCTTAATGTAACAATTCAGCGCATGATCCTCTAGAGCACTAACCAACATTGCTTTCTTGATATTATCATCTGTAGCTCCCTGCACTTCCCATTCAGCCTTTACAACGAACCAAAACTGGTCCGGATCTTCATTTCCCAATCCCTTGAACACTGGCAACTTCATCGAGTTTTCAATATTAAAATGCGGTGGTGGTGAAGGTGGTACAGGAAAAGATGGAGGTGATGGCGGTGAAACTGGTGATGGTGCGGGTGGAGGTGGTATGCACGGAATCCTCTGCCTTATCAAATGGATCGCACTTCACGGAGAGACCCTCGCGAACTCTTCCTTGTCCCCTCACAGAGGTGAAATCAAGGGGCTAGTCTCTAGTCCCGCACTTTCTTCATTTCCGTAAATTCTCCCACTTTGCATAGCCCCGAACATCAATGTAACTGCATAATCAAATTTTCACACAGTATAATTTTTATCCAAGTGTTCAAAGACTTAACGTACTTACCTCACAGTCCTTTAAGAAAGCGTCGCTCTACCTCACTATAGTTGACTGAAGTGTCTACTACAAACTCAATAATGAATCCTCCTATAATCTTATCAAGCCAGTGATCGACACCACGCGCAATCTTATCCTCTGATGCTTCCAATCTGCGCACCAATTCTAGGGTCCACACAATAGGTTTGTCGAGCTTCCACCTTCCCTGGCTATCTGCTAGCTTTGCGATCCAGTCATATAGCTCAGTAGGGAAAGACGCAAAGAAAAATTCGTGGATCTTTGTGTACAGGTAGCAATCTAATAACTCTTCCTTCCTTACTCGTGGATTCCTATTCTCTTATGCTGTGAACTCATGAATTCTCCTATCCAACTAGCCTTCAATTTCCTTCTTAGTTAGATTCCAGTGATGTGACATCAGGCATATCTATGCAGATTCTGGTCCCGGCAACAGAACCATTTGTTGGCTTGATGGGGCTTGACCCAGGTTTGAAGTTAATTAGCCAAATAAATCCCTGTACTACTAGCCCTTTTAGCAACAACCCATGGAGCGCGGACTAAGGTCTCACTTGAAGCAGTATGGGGGATGCTGGAACCAAGTTTCTGCACCCTTGAGATGCCTGAGGTGTGGCTTTAGTCCAACTAGGAATGATTTCGTGCGGGTGACTTCGCACACTTTCCTGAACTGTGATACCTTCGCGCCCTGTTATAATCACCTTCGTGCATCCCTAATCAGGGGTTGAGGTGATTTTGTGTTGATAAGGCAGCGATCTACGCTCTTTCCCTAAGTTCCACCCCGAATATTACTTATCTTCTTATAAGTGTTAGTTAACTTTGTGTAAACAAAGACTTATCTTATATTCACTTATTCAACACATTCATATGAGTTCGCGCAGTAAATAAATAGTAAACTTGCGATTCATACCCAAGATACTTATAAAATAGGAAAAAGATACAAAATGATAAGAAACTTCTCTTCATTATTTCCCCAACGATTACATAATCGACTCACACTGCGCACTCAGCTGCAGGGGTCCGCGCACTCCGCTGCAGACTACTAGGCCTCTGCACACTCAACTGCAGATCCTTATCCTACTATATGACCCAAAGACTTGACTTTACACTTCAACTTAGACTCAATTCATCCTAGATCCCTTAATTCATATTATGTCTTTACAACTTAGAGCCTTGCTCTATTTATACAATCCCATGGTCTGTGGACCATGGGTAGAACTCTCAAGCCGACATTACATTACAAAAGTAAGGGCAGACAACCCTATGACTCAATTACAACTTCACGCTCCGTGCCCACAAATCGTAGAGTCTTTACATTGGACTTAATCAAAACTTGGGCTTTAAGCCCCAAAACTTGCCTTGTGGGATCCCATGCCCAACACCTGTTGATCCCACTGGATCAAACAATGTCCAATACCAATAGGTTCAGAATCCCATTGGTCCATCTAAATTGAGCAATGTTCAGTATCAGTAGCCCTATGGGGCTCAGGTCCAATACCAAAATCCTTACAGTCAATATGGTTCTCAAGGAATGGTTAATCAAGCTTACACCATCCAATCTAGGCAGTACATCCAGCCTGGCTACGGCCAGATTTTGTTTGGAAATTTCCCGGGCACTGTTCAAGTACCCTTGCAATAGCAAGGATAGCCTATACAACAACAAGGGCATCCTTTGTTACATCAAGTGCAACCTTTGTTGCAGCAACGTCTCTCCATAGAACCGCAAGGGAAAATGTAGAAATTTCACCTGTAGAACAAACTGATATATGCAATGTCCTAAAGCATAATACTTGTTCTACTTCTACAAAACATTAAGCAGAAGCATAATCAAATTCATGAGAAACATCAAGTAGAAACATGCATAACTGATCAAGAGAAATAATCACACATAAAACAAGATATATCCAGGGGAAAGCACCAGTATAAAACCCCAACCATGTATTATCAATCAAGTGGAAATCCTCTTCACAATACAAAAAGAATCAGCTCTCAAGCTATCAAGTTCTCAATGAACTATGAAGATATGAAGATATGTCTCATGAACCAACCAAGCCCTGTATATAAAGGCTTTACCTATGGTCCAAGGCCTATTTCCTTGCACAATTTGCTTAGGAAATAATAGCAAAAGCATATGCAATTAATTCCAAACATACCAAGTCAACCTATGGTCCAACTACGCAATCTTTGAGGACACTAGTTCCTCAACCATGCAAAAACTACTTACTAGAATATAGTCAATCTGATATACATTGTCCTCAATCTGATCTCAACTGGGTCCTGACAGAGGACTGAATGCAATAGTTATCCATGAGTGAATGCCTCAGTTACAAATATATAGTTGTCAACATGCGAATGCAAGCATTACAACATATTTATTATTTTAACAACTTGTTAAATAATCTAACTGGACTGATAGTTAGAACTAAGTCAACTAATTCTCTCATTATAGAACTCATACTTATTCCCTCAATCAGTGGAGGAAATTAAGGATAAATTCCTCAATCAGAGGGACAACTCATGTGCATGCTCACAATGACTTCAAATTCGAATTTCCTTAACTAATTAACTCAACTGAATTAATTAATTAATATTTCCATCTGATTTTTAAGACCAAAAATAATTTTACTTCCTATAGATAGACTAGGGACGGGTATAAATAGGAAAGGACCCAGAAATGCTATTTTTAGAACTTTCTATTTTTAGCAGTTTCACCTCTCACCCAATGTGGCCAATGACCTCACTGGCCAAACTACTA
>APFE030225704.1:0-11469 GCA_000404065.3 Pinus taeda | reverse complement strand
TTCCTTGGTAGCACAAACCATAATCACTAGTGCCATGCAAATACCTAAAAACCCGCTTCACTGTTGTCCAATGCTCCTTCCCTGGTTTTGACATAAACCTGCTCAATACTCCCACTGCATGTGCAATGTCTGGTATAGTACAGATCATTTCATACATCAGGCTACTAACTGCACTTGCATATGGAACACGAGACATATCCTCTTCCTCTTCTTGTGTCTTGGGACATTGTTCAGTAGATAACTTTACACCTACAGGAATAGGAACCTTCACCGGTTTACTATCCTGCATATTAAACCTTTGTGATATTGTCTCGATATACTTCCTCTGGTTTACCAGAGCTTCCTCTTTGCCCTGTCTCTTTTAATTTCCATGCCCAAAATATAGTTTGCAGCACCGAGATCTTTCATGTCGAATTTGGAGGACAATTGGGTCTTCAAATCCTGGATAATTTCTTTGTCATTTTCCAACCAACAACATATCATCCACATACAAGACCAGATAAATAACACGGTCACCAATTAATTTAAAATACACACAATGATCTGCTTTGCTTCTGGTGAAGCCAAGTCCCCGTATAAATGTATCAAATTTCTGATACACATCCTTGGTGACTGTTTTAACCCATACAGAGACTTCTTTAACTTTCATACCAGTTCTTTCTTACCCTTCACTGCAAAGCCTTCAGGTTTCTTCATGTAGATCTCCTCTTCCAGATCCCCATGAAGAAATGTTGTCTTCACATCCATCTATTCTACCTCAAAATCAAAAGCGACGACAATAGATAAAAGTAATCTAATAGAAGTTACCTTGGCAACAGGAGAAAAAATATCACCAAAATCAATTCCCAGCACCTGGGAATAACCTTTTGCTACCAGCCAAGCTTTGTATTTCTCCACCTTTCCTTCTGCATTTGTCTTCCTCTTGAACACCCATTTGTTGCCAATGGGTTTCCTTCTGGCTGGCAACTCCACCAGATCCCAAGCCTCGTTTTCGTGCAAAGATGCCATTTCATCAACCATGGCCTCTTTCCAGAGTTTTCCATCCTTCAAATCTACTGCTTTCTTCATAGTTCTAGGATCATCATCAATAATAGATAAAGAAAAATTTGAACAGAAAGAAGATGAACTATACCTTTCTTATTGCCTTCTTTCTCGAACTAATCTTCTTGCACCCAGAGTTTGTGGCTCTTCATCTTCTGATTCCTTCTCTACTATAGAGTCTAATTATTCCTCCATTAGCTCAAATTCTATCTTCTCAGGTTCCTTTGGTTGGACTTCATGTTTAATAACATATTTCACCTCTTTGAACACCACATGTCGGTTATACACAACCTTCCTTGTTGTTGGGTTCCAAAGCTTATAACCCTTTAAACCATCTTTATACCTAATAAAGATGCACTTTTGAGATTTAGTATCCAACTTGGTTCATTTCTCCTTTGGAACATGTACATATGCATCACATCCAAATACCCTCAGATGTAAAAGAGAGGGTTTCTTACCAATCCATACCCCTTGTGGAGTATTATCCTCCAACGTTGATGAAGGTGATCTATTGACCAGGTAACATGCTATCTCCACTACCTCTGCCCATAATTCATGTCCTAACCCGACACCAATGAGCATGCTGCTAGCCCTTTCCATCAACATCTTGTTCATTCTTTCTGCAACTCCATTTTGTTGAGGTGTATATGGAGTAGTCTTTTGTCGTGCTATACCATACTTCTTACAGAATTCTTCGAATTCCTTACTGCAAAACTCTCCACCGTTATCTGTCCTCAACACCTTTATCTTCTTCTCTGTCTAGTTTTCCACCAGAGCCTTAAATTCTTTAAACTTGTCAAAGACTTCATATTTTTTCTTAAGGAAATATATCCATGTATTCCTTGAGAAGTCATCTATAAATGATACATATTACACAGACTTACCCAGTGATGGAACCTTCACAGGTCCAAACACATCACTGTGCACAAGCTCTAATATCTGTTTCGCCCTCTTACCACCAGATGGGAAACTCACCCAATTTTGCTTCCCATATACACAATTTTCATAGAAATCAAAATGTAGAGAGCTATTACTCATACCTTCTACCATACCTTTACCATGACGTATTCGAAGGCCCTTCTCTCCAATATGTCCAAGCCTTTGATGTCACAATATGGTCTTCTCTCTAGAGACCACTAGATTTTCTGCTCCACTTTCAGGAACATAGAACTGTTGCACCCATCAACAATAGTGCTACCTTGCAACTTGTACAGAGTTATAGTCCGAACTCCCCGCATCAATACCAGTGCTCCCCGAACCATCTTGCAGGTATCCTTCTCGAACACTATTTTTACACCTGCATCATCCAGCTTGCTTACAGAAATCAGATTTATGGCTAATGCAGGAATATGTAGAACACCCAGAAGTGTTCTAAACCTTCCACCTTGCAACTTCAACTTTACTCTTGCATGACCAACGATTATAGCCTTCCTATCATCCCCTAAGAAGACATCACCACCATCATGTTTATCATACTCGCAGAACTACTCTCTATGGGGAGTGAAGTGAAAGGATGCACCTGAGTCAATCAACCATGCCTCATGTTCTACATGTGTACTTGAAGAAGCTAGGTACACATCCCCGCCTTCATTTGAGGTGGTTTTCGCTTATGCAGAAGAAGCATCATCAGATCCCTTTCCTTTGTTAGGAGCTTTATATTTACGGTCCCTTTTGTATTGCCCTTCCTTTCTGCATTTCCAGCATACCACCTTTACAGGTTTTCCTGGAGATTTAGATCTCCCACTCGATGACTTATTTTTGTTTCTGTTTTGGGACCGTCCTCATACAGACAAGGCATTACCATTTTGGATCTCCATATTTTTTCATCTCATCTCCTCCATTAGAAAGGATGAGACTATTTCATCAAACTGCAAGGTAGTTGCATTGCTACTTATTGCAATAACTAGACTATCCCAAGAATCTGGTAGAGAACACAACAAACTGATGCACTTATCTTCATCTAAAATTTTAATATCAATAGATAATAACTGACTTACCATAGTATTAAATGCATTTAGATACTCTGTCACTGAGTATCCATCTTTCATCCTCGCGTTATACAGCTTTTTCCATAGGAATAGTTTATTCACCAGAGACTTAGATTGGTACAAAGTCCCTAACTTATCCCACAAAGCCTTCTTCGTAGCTTCCCTTGATACATACAGCAATACTGAATTTGAGACACACAATCGTATTGTTCTCTTTGCCTTCCAATCCAACTTCTTCCACTCTTCATCGGACACTTATGTTGGTTTACTACTTGGATCTACTAGGATCCATTGATCTTTATCCACCAACAGATTCTCCATCTTGAGTTTCCACAACTCAAAACTCTAACCATTAAATTTCTCAATCTCTATCTTTCCACTGCTCGCCATCTTCTTTCATCACCAGAATTGATCTTCCAGATCTCTCATTGAACAGGGTCTACCACAGGTCCAAGAGAAACCCCTCAGCAACAAAGGCATCTCGTTGAAGCCAAAACAACTCCGATACCAAATGTAGGTTTGAACCCTGTACAGAAATTACCTGCATACGAATTCTAAAACATAGAAATTAAACAATGTGAAAGCATAACACATAAAGCACATATACACAAAGATTTTCCCCTGGATCCCAAAATCGAGACTACCAGCTTGATTTTTCATTATATTCCTTTCAATGTTACAATACATATTTATACATGCCGAAGCATCCAATACCATGGACCGAAAACCATTGTCTCCAAAACCATGGACGGAAAAACCATAGGTAGGTCTACCCAACCTAATATAGGGTCCAAAAAAAATTTCCCGGGCCACTGCCCCAAACCCCATAGAGGGGGGCTACCCACCCCCCTCAAACCCCCTATGACCCCCCCATTGCACAATCGGCACAAAGAAGGGGGGGCTTTGCCCCCCCTCTAACCCCCCGGTTCACTACGTAAGTTAGTCGTGGAAAGAATATAACACAACTCAACAAATAAAAATCAGTGATTATCCAAAGAGTAGTGGTTGAGTAGATACCTATACTTAGACAAAATTGAGAAATTTTTTATGTTTCTTCCCTTCTGAATTGCGCAATCGACTATCTATATTGGCGAATAGTCAAGGTACATGGAGACTTAACGGCCCTATTGTGTGGACTCCAGAGCTGGTGAGGTGCTTGAGAGCTTCAGAAAGAAACATTGCGTAGGAATTTGATCACTCGACTAATCGAACACTCAAAGCATTTGTGACTAAGTTCAGGATCAATACAACTATCAGTTACAGTGAAGTAGAGCACAGGCTCTTCAAGGGACCATGAGGTAAGTACTTACGATCTTTGAAAACTTGGATTAAGATGTTGTTGTGTGAAAAATAGGTTATGTCATTACCTTGATGTTTTGGACTACGCGATGTGGAAAACCCTTCAGAAGGAACGTAGAATCGGGCTCTGAATACAGTCCCCTATTAAGATCCTTGTCAAGTGATGACGAGGTAACTATTCTGAATACACCGCAAAGTGCATGTAGTTGGTAATTCAAGGTATTCCGTGGATACCTCATCCTTCCACTCCACCGCCACTTCCACCTCCGCGACATCCACCTATGCCTTCACATCCACCTCCACCTCCACCTCCACCATTCAACATGGCGAATGCAATGAAGATGCCAATCTTCAAAGGGGTAGGAAGCGAAGACCCCAAGTAGTTCTAGTTCATTGCATATGTTGTGTGGATAGCGCAACAAATCACTAATGATAACCTAGAGAAATAACATCTAGTCACAGTGCTACAAGATAAAGCGATGACCTGGTATATCAAGTACTGCCAAGATCACCCTATCGCGACGTTGGCTAATACTCAGCAAGCATTAAACTGCGAGTTTAAGAAGCCTAAATCTCAGGCATAGTATATTATAGAGTTTAAGGAGATAAATCAAGTGGTGAATGAATCTTCATGGGATTTCAATCAGAGACTAAAATGTCTGTTCCGACAAGATAATATGAACATCACATTTGAACAACACAAATATTGGTACATTTCTTTGTTGTTGCCCCACTTAAGATTACCATTGTCATAGCAGAAGATAGCAACACAAGCAGACGTTGTGGAGATCGCGATGAGGTTGGAAACCTCGCCAATACAAGATACAAATATTGGAGTACAATAGATCCACTCGCAGCTGGCAAGTCTACACCAGGAGTTGCAGATCTTGAAGAAGAGGAAGGAAGCCTAGCCTGAGGTGCGCACTAAAGTTTGGTGCTTGAAAGTCAAGGGCCATGGGCACAATAAGGACCATTGTCCAGTTTATCAAAATTATCTTATTGGGGGAGGGCCTATTCCCTTGAAGCCGAAAAATACTGTTGAGTCGAGTGCAGGAGTAGTGCCATCGTGCATTATTTGTTAGGTTATAGGATAGCATTCAAAAAACAATTGTCACCTGCTACAGAAGTTTATACAGACCCCTCAATAAATGTTTTGAAGTTTCTGCAAGTTCTTATGTCATGATGAGTGCCATTGTCGAAGTTATGAATTAATGATGGATAGGACCCCTACCTACCAAATGCAGGAAGAAATCGGTCTCAGAATCAAGGCATGGGTGCAGTACACAGAGGATTCCAAGGTCATGGAAGAGGACGAGGAGGAGGGGCTCGCAGAGGCCGAAGACAAGTTATTTGTTATAATTGTGGTGAAGCTAGACATTTTGTGTGCAACTATCAGAACCGAATGCATCCGTCTTGTCAATGTTGTAGACAGCTCGACCATGTGATAGACGATTGCCTGATCTTTATAGAAAATATGCAAGAGAAAAAGATGCAGACCGAGCAACCTACACAGAATATCCAGATAATGAGGGTGGAGCCTCACGAAGAATATCATAGCGTCAATATCGTAACATGTAGTGGTATGGCCACAGGTGAAGATAAGGGAAAGAAGCCAGAGACCGAGGGATGGGTGTGCAAGGCCACTGAAAAGGAAGTTTGATTTGACCTCAAGCGAGCTAAAGAAACTTTTATGGAAGCTAAAAAGAATTCCGTTGAAGCTTCTACGTCCAAGAATCAAGAGAAATCAGCTGGGAACAATGAAGTGCAGGATGTGGATCCTTCACTGTTAGCCACTTTCCTGAAGACCTGTATGAAGTTTTTGTGTGATAAGAAGGTAGTAGAATGGCTCCAAGAGCTAATAGAAAATTGTGCGGGAAATATTAAGGTTCCTTTAGAACAACACGTTGTAAGGAAACTAGGTAAGCATAAGAAGAGATGAGGTTGATCATGCATATAGGAGAATATGAAATGGACCAAGTCATCCTAGATTTGGGTTGTGATGCAAATGTGGTGCCTAAGAATACATGGGAAAGGATGGTGAGACCTATGCTATAATGGTCTCCTATACAACTATAGATGGTCAATCAGCAGAAGATTATTCCAATGGGGCGCTTATATGGTGTGACGGTAGACATTGAGGGTGTGAGCGTGCTAGCTACTTTTGAAGTAATAGAAATAGTATATTATAGTAATCTATATCCTGCACTACTAGTAATTGATTGGGCCTTTGATATGGATGTGGTGATTGATCTGAAGCAATGGAAGATGAAATTTTAGAGTAAGGCACTGGAGGTTATTATACCACTGGACCCTACTGGAGGAGCACGCTATACTGAACTTGTTTGCAACTTTGTGGAGGATGATGATGATCTAGACCAGATATTCAAGGTCATGGCGCGAGATGAAGATTGGATCAATCCCACTGTAGATGGACAGATCACATGGGATAGAGATAGCTCCTATACCTCATATTCAGATCAAGATCTTGAACACTGGAAGAATTGGTTGCAAGAAGTATCTATGCTACAATGCAATATGATGACCAAATCACTACAATGCATATCTACTGAGGTAAGGAAGCTTCCACATTATGATTTCTTAAATAATGTTAATCTCTTTTTCGATGAGTTTGAAAGGGAGGAGCCCGAGGAACATCGATTCGAGGCACTTGAATTGGCACTACGCACTACGCCTGCCTATTGGTGGGGTAACCATAAGTAAAGCTTCACAAATTGGAAGGAATATAAGCTAATGAAGCTTAGGTTTGGGTATGCTAACACATGGATGACTCAGAAGTATAGTGGGAAGGATGACTTGTGCGAACATGTGTCACAGTGGACTAAAGCTTGGGTTGTCAAACCTCAACCAAACTAGGTACATGTTTTCTGCCATACCTTACACACTATCCCTATGAATTGGTACCTAGAGACAGAGTTGCACCATGGAATGACTGAATGGGATATTCTGAGAGAAATTTTCTTATAACCTTCAGTTTTGAGGACGGGTTGAAATGTATTGATGAAGTGCTACAAGAGATTAAGGTCGCTATCATTAGAATGCCTAAAGAACTGGTAGAATGGGCACTGTTAACACCCAAGTTGTTCCCTATGACTCCCAAGGGAATACGGCCGGGGTAACCACTAACCAATCTTTGGACTACAGCTTCTAGCCCAGCTGTAATCAGAGAGGGTTCTCTCTTTGAGGTTTGTCTCTATTCTGTGGAGATATTAGGCTAGTTATGAAGTAAGGGTTTTGGTTTATGTTTGGTTGGAAGGATGTCTTTCTGTATTTAAAGTGGAGATCTACAGGTAATGTTATTCCATTCGGCAATGGAGTCTATGGCTATTGGTTTCTTGACATCTTGAGTTCGAGCAGCTAGAGTTACAGGGCCATTTATATACTTCATGAAACAAACTTGAAATTATGATGGTGGAATGTAGACAACCAGTGAAAAGCAATTAAGAATTTTCCACTAAGATGGGGTGTGAGAAAGAGATATATTCCTCAGGAGCAAACTTGAATTCCTGAAACAATAATCACTGTGAAGATATAGTGTGAAAAGGTAGCAATTAAGAATTACACCTTCATTACTATAACTGAAGAAAACATTCAAAATAGCTTAGATTGATTTCAGGGTAATCTGTGATTTAAATCCTGGAACTATTCTTTTTCCTTGCTATTAACTGTAAGACACAGGAAACATGAAAGAGATATGAAAGATAACAAAACACATAACAAAGAGTTATAAGAAAAACTTATTGTGCCATGAAATACGCAGGAATCCTGTAACTTTCAACTAAACACCACAAAGCATCAAGCAACACAGAGCTTTGGAAATTCCATCATCTTTTGTATTACTTCTCTGAGAGTTTACAATAAAATAACAATAGAATAGATATGAAAAATATCCGACATCCAACGTCCAACCCCTGCTAACTTATGCGAGGGGGAATATATAGAAATGTTTCATACAAAATATCTCAGGCATTGAGTCATCTGAGAGATAAAAATCTTCTTCTAACTCGTACATAAATAGTAGATTAAGAAGTTATTACAGGGCTTTAATTACACATAAATGCTCTACTCCTGTCAGAAGATTTTGACCTTTGGAGCTCACTGAGTCGGTTGAACGCTTTGTTATAACTGCTGAATGACGTGTCTGTGCAGCTCTGTCCTCCTGTAGCTTTTCGGCCCTGTCACCTGTGACTGTCAGAGCTGCTTTGGTTGCCGAATGGTTGTGCTGAGTTGGCTCAGCCTCTCCCTGCATACCTGCTGATGTATCCTTATTTTCCTGTGCATGACAATTTGTATATTTCAAAAAGAAAAAACATAATTACTGACTTTGGTTCAGCAGTAATTGTATCAAATTATTCCAGACTTCCTGTGTAGGCAATTGATGCCTCAAAATTGACCCCATGGTCTCATCTGCCTCTGTATACTTGTAAAAATTGGGAGGCTCATCAAACAAGTGAGTAATTTCGTTCATAATGAAGAATAAGCTCTCCACCTTGTTGAAAAGGGTCTGTCCTGATGCTGGCTCTGTTTCTGCTGATGTGCTGGTTTTTTCTACAATCTGATTAGCAGCAAAAGTGTTGACCCTCTTGGCATATTTTTCATGTGAAAGTAGCCTTCCTGAGGGCTCCATCAAGCTAGGAAGGCCTCTGTTTTGTAATGCCATGAACTTGTCCTGGAATTTATTGATATCTGCCTGCATATCCTGGCTTCTTCTTTCTAAGGTTTGTACCAGGTTTCTTAGTGTCAAGACCCTTTTGACCATTGAAATGGTCTCAGTCTTGTTGGCAATTCCCATTTTGATCAGCTGGGAACTTGTCCTGTAGTTAAGCACATTTATCATTCTAGTGGCAACCTCAGGCATGCTGCCTAGAGATGCCCTTGCCCTTTGGATTTCCCTGTGTGCTTTTCCAATGAGCCCCATTTGCTCATGAATAGCCTCAATGTACTCCCATTAGTCTGTGATGGACTGGCCAATATTGGCCCATAGGATTATCTTGAGCTCAGTTGTTACCTTGTCCAGTGTGAGCTCCTTTTCTAGCTCATTTATTCTCTTTTTGAGAGCCTTTACCTCTCTTTCTCTCTCAGCCACATTTTGCTTGGAATTGTCATATTTCTCATTGATCTTGGCCAGAGTTTCTTTGGCTTGATTCAACTCTGACATTTGGGTCTCCAAGGCTTGAATTTCATTTCTCAGCTTCTGCATGTCAAGGCTTTCATCCTGCTCTGTTATTGGTACTGAGGTGGACGGTGCTGCTTGTTGTGTCTGCTAACTGGGAGGGGTAGTGGTTTGAGGAGCTTCCTCCAGATTAATTGTTTCTGGAGGAGGTTGTGAAGTTTGTCCTGCCTCCTTTTGTTGCAATGTGCGGAAGGGCAGCCTCTTGATTCCCCAGCTTCTCTTGTGTCTGGATGAGCTCTTGTGTATAATGTTTATCGCATAGCTGCCAGATCCTTGTCTATGTATAAGCTGGGAAACTCTTTTTTGAGGATGATGAGGAAGTGTTGGGATTTTTATCATCTTCCTTAGTGCTGCCATATCAGCATCCCTTAGCTTCAGAATCTCCTGCACTGCTTTGACATCCTTAGGATCATGCCCAAGCTCTATTATGATGTCCTCTAGAGCTTTGATCCTGTTGTCCTTTGCTTGAGAGGAAGCCCTTTCCAACTCAAGTTGTGCACTGGTATTATTTAGGCTATTTTGTAGCCTGTAGTTCACCAAGGTCTTGTCTGCCAAGGAGGCATACACCATCTCACCTGTTTGTTTGTGTAGTTCGATCTGATCCATTGGGTGGATGTCCTTGGCCAAGACCTCAAGGTTGGTCCTGATGTAATCGGCAGCTGACTGTGGTTGTTGCACAGCTGGTGTGAAATGGCTCATTATCATTTTACCCTCATGTGCATCATAAGCAGACATGAGTCTTTGCTGGTTAGTGGGAGCCATCTTCAACAAATGATTATACAATTACAGTCTTATAGGTTCATTTCTCTTCTTGATATCCTTGAACTGCTGCTTGATGCTCTTTTCCCCTTCCCTCTGTTGGCTTGAGGAGCGAACTTCTCCTCCTGCTGCCCTCTCTTGTTCCTGCTGGAAGGAACTTGTTGAGGCCTCCATGCTGGGCAGGCCCATACCCGAAGTTTGCCCTATTGGCATTTCTTCTTCTAAAAAAGCGTTCAACCTTTGCCTCTTCTCCCCTTGAGTTGTTGAGGTAGTGAGGGGAGTCTCTCTGTCCCTTTTCCTGCTTATGTCCTCTCTTTGTGGGGTTTGGAGGACTGAAGTATCAATTCTGGATTCTTGCCTAGGAGGCACCATTCGTACTGGCTGCTGCTCTGTGACCATTGGGGCCTCTGTTGTTTGTTCTTTTTGCCCTGGCTGCTCCTTTTCTGGCTGTTGCACCTGTTGAGGTTGCTGAACCTATGCTTGCTGTACCTGTTCTTGCTCCATCTCTTTTTCCTTGCCTTTGCTGGGAGCTTGGTTTGTTGTTTTGACTGCCTCCTGATGTGCTGTGGAGGATGAGGCAGCTGCTCCTACTTGAGGGCTTGGTAGAGAGAATACCTGTGCGGGAAGTTCCAAGTCAGCCATTTTAAGACGATTTCTTCTTGCTCTCTCATTTAGCTCTTCTTGTGTAATAGGTTCCTCTAGTGTGCCTCTCTTCCATTTTGATTGATTTGCATATTGTTCAATGTGAGGCAACCTTACATGGTCATAACTAGAGAGCTTATATTTGACCCTTCTTAATGATATGGAGTGATTGGGGTCATAAGGTTTCCAGAGGAAATTGGTCTTTAGGCCAAGGCATTCTAGCTTTCTGTCAGCTTCTTTCCAGCCTTCCTCCCTTTTGTTCAAAACAAGGTGGCCCAATTGGTTTTTCACTTTCAGCTGTGCCTTCTTGCCCTTGCCTCAGAAGTGTATCATATCAGCATTCCCAAATTGCCTGAAGTATTCAAGGGCAAATAGTCTCATGGGCACATACTTGGGCAATCTGCATGGGGGTAACTCACACCCATATATTCTGATTACGGTGTAGTTTTGGTAAAAGTACCAATCCCCAATGCTGTACACTTTGGATAACTGCAGGATTCTCTACATCTCATCAATCAGTCTTGGAGGAGGCGAGCTTAGGAACAAGGA
>APFE030225700.1:0-11384 GCA_000404065.3 Pinus taeda | reverse complement strand
CCCATCTGGCCCCAACTTGGCGACCCAACAGGCTGGTTGAGTTGGAGGCCTTATTCGTGAGAATCGTGCCTCCACTCCCATGGGCCTGTTGAGCTGGTGGGGTGGGGCAGGAAATGCCCAATTCTGAGAATCGACCTACACACCTAGTGAGCTGGGCCATGGGGGTTGGCGTCGATGGCAGGCACGACTGGGTCCACCATGCCCACTGCACATGTGGTGGCCTTCTGCCTGCCATGGGGATGTTGGGTAAGCCTGGCTCATCTAAATTTTTAATTTCTAAAAAAAAATCTAAATTTCATTAATAAAAAGTTAAATATTATTTTACTGGAGTATGGTTTTGGTTTGGTATTTTAGATGAAGATAACAACCCAACTAACATATAACTAATAGTAAACCTATTGGATTTTAAGACTTGCACATAGCAAAAGGGAAACAAACCTTTCAAATGCGATAATCTTCCATTGAATATGTTGTCAATAACAATGTAGCTGCTCCACAAAATCGCTCTAAGTCTTTAAACAAACCTAGAAAAGCCTTGATGTGACGTGAGGAATAGTGATAATGAAATTTATGATATAGCGAAAATTACGGAATTGTTTTACCGCGCGGTGAATGTGGGATTAATTTGTTTTTATAAAAATTTTAACATATAAATCTTGTTATGGCAATACAATAAATTATCATAAAGTGAATATTACATAATTGTTTTACCACATGGTGTATGTGATATTAATTTTTATTTTAATTTAACATATACATCGTGTTATGGCGATATAGTAATTTATTTTAAATATATAAAAGATATAATAAAAATTAAAAGAAACATTCAATTGTCTAGTAAATGCTATATAGTTTAAGTAAAATATTAATCTAGTTATTTTTTTTAGTTTAGAATTTTAATTTAAATATTTATTTTAAAATATTAATTTCATAAAAAAAATTAGTTAAAATTTTTCAATAAATTGTAGAAGATAATTTTGAAGGAAAATACATGAAAAAAAATTTGAGGGAAAAATTTCGGCAAAAACAATTAGAGGGAAAATTTCATTCTTTAAGCTATATATTATCATTAGGAGAGAGTTCATTTGTATCATTCAACCTCTTATGTTTGAAAGGCATGGATTCTTCAGATAGTGAAGGTTTTATTTGTGAAGCATCAACATCTTCGTCGCGTAATAACTCTATTCATATTGATGAATATAACGGAAATTATTCCACTATGAATAGAGAGTCAAGTATTCCACTTAATCCTAATCCTAAGGACTATGGGAGTAGCAATGATGAAGGGTAGGATGAAGAATTTCAAATAAATAAAGAGTCACGGTTTCAACTTAGTCCTAATCATATGGACTATGAGAGCAGCAATGATGAAGAGCATGATCAAGATTTTCAGATAAATAAAGAGTCACGGTTTCCACTTAGTCCTAATCCTATGGACTATGAGAGCAGCAACAATGAAGAATTTTAAATGAATAGAGAGTCATTGTTTCCACTTAGTCCTAATCCTATGGACTATGAGAGCAGCAGTGATGAAGAGCATGATGAGAAATTTCAAATAAATAGAGAGTCACAGTGTCCACGTAGTCCTAATCCTATGGACAATGAGAGTGTTGGGTCATGGAAAAGGTATGCATTTACTATTAATTTATTATCCTTTTCCTTTATTCTTATCATTTCTATATCCCAATGCGCTAATCTATTAAGAAATTACGATAAGAAATACATAAATTATCTGCTGTTATGCGTTGGCTAATTATTGCCTTCCTTTCAATAGGAAAACAATGAAAGGGAGAAATGTTGTTCCCTATTCAGAAACATCAAACATCGACAGGTTAAGGAAGGAATGTGGCAGTTGTAGATACGTCCAAAAGCAAATCAGCATGACAAGCACAAGAAAGGAAATAATGTCTAAAGATGGAAAACTATTGTGAATCCCTCAGGATCGAGAGATCCCGAGGGATTGTATTTATGAGTTATCTTTGCACCTTTTCTGATTATAAAAGAGATGTTTTTGTAAAAAGAAGGGGGAGGAATTTCTATATTATTGTAATTGTAATTGTATTCATAGAATCTCGTTGTTGAGAAAAACACGAAAATATTGTAATGCTCATTCAGTTTGATGATTATTATATAAGTAAGGTTGTTGTTCCCTCGTGTTTCCTAAAGTAACTTAGTAGTGTTCCGCTGGCAACTAAGGGCCCGACCACTAGTGGATTCGACTACTCTTTCTGTGTCATAAATTTCCAATTCTCGTAAGTGTGATGGTTTGATAATATTCTCGCTTTCTGTTATTTTATCACTGCACTGTTTAATATTTTCCAGTATTGATAGAATCTCTTTATTTTATATAGACTGCAGGATTTTGATTGATTTAGTTTTCTTTCATTCAGATAAAGTTTCCTAGATTAATATTCTGCTTGAAATAATCAAGTGTAAAGAGCATTAACTACTGTTGTTGAAGCTCTGAGATTGATATTCATTCGTTGTTTAGATTAATTATTGAAGATTGGGTTTGATTTAGATTAAATCATTTAAATAGGGATGAGTTATCACTACTGTACTCTAAGCTGATGTTGTTGTTACTTTGATGAATGTAAGATTTGATTTAGTTAAAGGATTGAGTTTTCTTTAGTTGCAATTGGAATTTACTAGATACATCTATTTACTCTTGTATTTAAAAGATCTATACTGCAATTTAGAAGCATTACTCTTTGAGTTAAATAGCCGCCACATAATGTGTACACTCTTGAAATAAGAAGAATTTCTCGGATTGATAATTAATGTGAGGATGCCCGTAGCGGTTTGGTCTCATGATCAGCAAATGGTCTACTAAGTCGTTCCTGCCACTGTGAAGGTCACGGGTTCAAGTCTCATCTTACCCTGAGGGGCCGTTTCTTGCGGGCTGGGCAGTTCCTCCTGGCTGTTATAGTGGCAACCGGTGGGATTTGACCCCATGTAATGCGAGTACAATACCATCGCCATTGCCGATTCAGCTAGATATCAACAAAAAAAAAGGATAATTAATGTGAGGATAAGTAGGAGTTTGAAAAGGCACCTTTTATCGACCAACATTTTGGTGCCGTTGTTTGGGAGAGTGTAAACATTTCTAAAGAGTAATGGACATCTGATGATTGTTGTTGAAGACGAATTGGGTATTGAAAATGGAAGGTAAGAACCTACATAACGAGCAAGTAAAGTGCTTGCTCCTCCGCCCACTTTTCAGCACAATTATAGAAATCTGAAGTAGGTATTTGCTGCTTATCTATTGAGAGAGAATTGGGTATTAAAAATGAAAGGTAAGAACCTATGTACGGAGCACGTAAAATGCCTGCTCCCGCGCCCACTTTCCAGAAGAATTGTTAGGAACTTAGGGTAGAGATAAACGTTTGAACTGTTTGCATGAATGATTAAGAAGAGAGAACCCAAAAACAATCCAATTCCACTACCCAAACCCGACAGATCTAAGGGACTGGTGACCCTTGGATGATGAACGTTCGTAGACGACATCTTAAAGAAAGTCGAATCTCAGCCATCAGTAGGTCCTAGAAATGTTGCTTCCAGACAACCTATTGTCTCCTTTCAGATCACAGGCTCACCATCTGTAGCCTACACTGAGGTCCATAGCAAAACAATGGGAATTGAGCAAAGTTTTCAAGAGATTGAAAATCTGCGCCCAATTTCCTCACAAGAAGGTAATTCTTGTAATATTCGTGAGGGAGGACGAGAAACAGTGGAAATAGAGGAACCAAGATCCCCTTAGGTAGTAATTCAACAAGGAACACCCAGTATCACAGATCAAGGGAGTGCTGTTAAGATCATTCCCACCCCTTCTAATCATCCTAGGAATAACTCTCTAGAGATCCTGGGAGGGTACTAGCATATATTGATGAAATCGCCAACAACCCACAAGTACCTTAGACCCTCTACATTGCAATATCCCATCGTTGACACAATAGTCAACGCACCCATGAAAGCTATCCCTCTCCAAAATATTCCCACATTTCATGGATTAACATTAGAGGATCCAGACACATTTCTATGTGAATTTGATGTAATATGTCGGGGTTATGATTATACCACCGACCCCCAAAAACTAAAAATGTTTCCTTCCACACTGAAAGGAGCAGCCTTGCATTGGTTTATGGTATTGGGTGGTGGTATAATAAATGATTGCGATAAAATGAAAACTACTTTCCTAAAAAAATATCAGGACTATTGCAGATCTAGGGAATTGAAAGACAAAATATTCCAAATGGTAGCAAGACCCAGTGAAACATTAGAAGAATATGTGGAATTATTTCAATATAACCTCCAGTGGTCTCCTATGCAGCTCTGCCTTTACCTGATAATGTGCTAAAAACTACACTGATTAAAGGGATGAAAGAACAATGGATAGAAACATTAAATATTATGGGTAAAGGTGATATATATCAAGAAGAATATGCTGAAATTATTAAATTGTGTATCAGGTCCTCAAGAGGTAGTACGAGATTGAAACCAGTAGAACACGACATGACCTCCATGGACAACAAAATCACTAGTGGAGGTATAACTCGTGCAAAAACTTGCAACCTGCTAGAGGATCTCAAAACAAATATTTTGGGAACTTTGACAACACAATTGGACATTATGCAAGCCAAGCAAAAGTAGGTTGAAGAAAAAAAAAACTTGGTGATATTTTTCCCTAGATGCATGAAGAAGCATAGTCACAAAGAATGCCCACTAGATATGGTGCAAACTTGTGCCATATGTACTAAATATCATACCACAGAAAGCTGCCCATCACTCCCAGGGTTAAAAGCAGTCTATAAGGAAGTATAGGAGGAAACAAAACCAGTCTACCTGCTAAATTAGTGTTGCCAATGGCAACCACAACAAACAAGTACGCCTACTCATCCATCTTCTTTCTTTTAGCCCTCGCAATATAATTCGCAACAATACCCAGGTGTTATGTGGCAGAACCAACCACCCTTTCCCAATTGGTCACAACAACCATTCCCTATGCCACCTTGGCCAAACCAATCAAATCAAAATAACAATTGGCAAAATTCCTTTTACATCCCACCATTCTGGAAGAATAATGCATATCAATCTCAATGGTCACCCTCCACCTCACAGAATCAGAACTGGAAATCAAGTGGGCAAAGACCTATGAATCAGCCAGCAAGAACGATCCCCCTACCTCAACCTACACTGTAGCACTCTACACATTGCAAAAAAAACCTCAGACCAACCTATGACCACAGCTTACAGCCCAACTGAACCCGATCCCAAACAACTAACCGGATCAATATTTGCAAATTATTGAAGGATTTGAGCCAAAAACCGAGTTGAGGGAGTGCAGTGAGCTTCAATTAAGGTCTGGGTGGATAATAGAATCAAAGGGGGATAAAAATAAACAAATTAAGGATTAGTTACCTATAGAACAAGTACCACAAGTGGAGAACATGGTTAAACAGAAAACTCACGACCAAACGATCACCTCGTCTCCACCATTCCTAGAAATATTAATCATACCCTGCCCAATAGAATACCCCGATTTTGATCTTCTTGGAGAATTGAAAACTTTGTGTGTAAAGATACCTATCCTCCAGGCTATTCAGGACATTCCTATTTATGCAAAAACTATTAAAGAATTGTGTACAAAAAATCCTAAGTGGAAAATAAAAACAACCCCAACTGTCCATGTAGTTGGTACCTTATCTGATTTACTATCAAGCAGAGAAACACTTGTAAAATATGAGGACCTAGGAAATCCTATAGTCACTGTGAAAATAAATGGATTCTCCTTCCCCAATGCGTTAGTCGATTTAGGAGCAGCAATCAATATTCTTAGAACAACAACTTGTCAAAAGCTTGGCATTACATCCTTGGACCCAACCACGACCTTGTTGGAATTCGTTGACCAATCGGTAGTCAAACCAAAAGGCACATTACAGGATGTAATGGTGTCAGTAGACTCCTGGGAATACCCTGTAGACTTTCTGATCATCAATCCTAGAAACTAACTCAATGGACATTCCCTAATTCTAGGCAAACCTTGGCTAGCAACTGCGTATGCTTACATAAGCTATCGAATAGGCAGCATGACTATAGCAAGAAGAAGAAATGTGAAGAATTTAGCCTTATATCCTCTAGCTCAACATGGTTTTAAAATAATAAAAACCAGAAAACAACTTGTATCATATATAACTAAAAACATTAGATCATCGCTAACTATACAACGATCAAACAGAAGATGACATCATTAACACTTACATTAACCAACCAAATGTTGTATCCCATCTAAAATGTGACATGGTCGAAGAAAACCTCAATAATGAAAAAGAAGAAGATCTGCTAAAAGATATTAACGACCAATCAATACCAACTTCTATTTATAACAGCAAAACCATAGAGATTGAACTAGGAAAAACTTTAAATAAGAACAAAAACATGACTGCTAAACAAGAACAAAAACTTGTTCAACTTCTTAGAAAATATAAAGAGGCCTTTGCATGGGATTACCCGGACATGAAAGGGATTGATACCCAATTATGCATGCACCACATCTAGACAGAGAAAGATGGCAGGCCCATTCGATAACCTCAATACAGGTTAAACCATCATCTTAAAGACATTATTAAAGTTGAACTACAGAAATTTTTAGATGTAAATTTCATCTACCCTATATCTGATAGCAAATGGGTCTCTCCTTTAGTAGTGATGCCTAAAAAAAATGGAAAGTGGCGTATATGTTTTGACTATAGAGAGCTTAATAAAGCAACCCAAAAAGACCATTTTCCCCTTCCCTTCATCAACCAAGTATTGGACACATTGGTAGGAAAAAAATTCCTTTCTTTTCTAGACGGTTTCAGTGGCTACAATCAAATACAAATTTCCCGTGAAGACCAGGAAAAGACTACCTTTACCTGCCCTTGGGGAACATTTGCTTACAGAGTCTTACCTTTTGGGCTATGCAATGCACCTGCCACATTCCAGAGGGCTATACTCAGCATTTTTTCAAATCTGATAAATGAAGGGATCGAGGTGTATATGGATGACTTTACACCTTATAGAGATGACTTCGAGCGGTCATTACAAACATTAGAAAAATTTCTGCAAAGATGCATTGCTAGCAGGCTTTGTCTAAGCCATGAAAAATGCGACATGATGATGACCGAGGGCCTCATCTTGGGTCACTATATCTAAGTAGCTGGAATCCAGGTAGATCCAGCAAAAATTTAGATAATTCTTTTAATACCTACCCCTTCCACACAGACTGAAGTACGCAGTTTCTTGGGATTTTCTAGCTATTATAGAAGATGTATAAAGCTGTTTTCTCAAATTGTTGTACCATTATATGCATTAACAGGAAATATTGATTTCATCTGGGCTAACAAATGTGACATCGCTTTTGAATGTTTAAAACGGCTTGTATCAACAGCCCCAGTATTACGCGGCCCAAACTGCGATTTTCCATTCCAGATTTCGTCTGACTCTTCAGACACAGCCATTGGAGCAGTTCTCGGCCAGGAGGAAGATAAAAAGCCATATGCAATATACCATTTCAGCAAAAATCTATCTCCCATTGAATTAAATTATATTGTTATTGAAAAATAACTTTTGCTGTAATCTATGCTATCAATAAATTCAGACATTATATAACAGGATACCCTATGGCTTTGTATACTGATCACTCTACTATTAAATATCTAGCTAGTAAACTTGTTACAAATGGAAGAGTGACAAGATGGTTGATACTTTTGCAGGAATTCGATATCACTATTAAAGATCGACCAGGAAAAGAAAATCTAGTAGTAGACTTCCTTTCACGAATGCCAAAGACAGATGACTTAGCAACAGTAGAAGACCAGTTCCCTGATGAACACTTATTCGGTATCACTGTGAAAACACCTTGGTACGTGGATGTCACAAACTACCTAGTAGTGGGAAAATTACCGAAGCACCTAATGCCTAATGAAAGAAAACAAATAGTACAGCGTAGCACTCAGTTCTCTTGGATCGAAGGATATTTATTTCGTACAGGGGCCGATATGTAGATTCAAAGATGTGTCAGGGAAGACAAAGTCTTCGACATCCTGAAAGCTTGCCACGATGGGCCTTCTGGTGGTCATTTTGCAGACTACAGGATTGGTCACAAAGTCTTGCAGATGGGCTATTATTGGCCCACCATTTTTAAAGACACTAAGAAGTTCATCTAGGCATGCGACAGTTGCCAAAGAATGGGATTCCCTCGGTAGTCTGATGAGATGCCCCTGCGCCCACAATTGTTCATTGAACATTTTGAACGATGGGCGTTAGAATTCATTGGTCCAATAAACCCGTCATCTAATCAAAAGACATACATATTAGTCGCAATAGAATATGTGACTAAATGGGTGGAGGGAGAAGCATTACCAAGAGCAATAGAGGACTCGGTAATCCACTTTCTTTTCCAACTACTCATGTGATGTGGCTTGCCTAGAGAGGTAATTACCATTGGAGGACCACAATTCATAGGCCATAAAATCGTTGCAACATTAAATAATCATCATATCATACACATAATCATGACTCCATATCACTCGTAGGCAAATGGCTAGGTAGAAAGAACCAATAAGGTAATCGAGCAAATGCTCACAAAGAAAGTTACATGACATAGATGTGACTAGGCTACCTAATTGCCAGAAGCCTTGTGGGCATACCACACGACATGGAGAAATACCATGGGATATTCCCCATATCAACTAGTGGTTGGCAAAGAACCTATCTTCCCAATTGAATTTGAAATCCAGACATTAAAAATAGCTCAGGAGGTAGGCTTGGACTTAAATGAAGCAGAGATTAATACTCTACATCAAATCAATGAATTGGATGAAATTCGACTATCAGTTCTTCAGCACACTACACTGATCCAACAACAAAGAGTGAAATGGCATGATGCTCTTATCAAAAATAAGATCATCCACGAAGGAGGTTGGGCACTCCTGTATGATTCTAGGTTCCAGGATTTGCCAGGAAAACTCCAGACCAGATGGCTAGGACCTTATGAGATACAAAAGGTGCATGATAATGGAACCCTCACATTAGCCACCATTGATGGGTCTGGTTACTCTTTTAAAGCGAATGGACATCGATTATGACTCTATGGCAAATCGCTTACGAATGAGTCCTTTTGCCAATAATTACGAGAATATTCCACCATACAGATTCTGGTTGAGGAGGACAACCCATCCTCAACATCGGCCCGATGAACTATTCATTTGTTTTTGAAATTTGTACATAAAAGTTTTATTTCTATTTTTGATTAAATTTTCTTGTATAAATTGTATATAAAGTTCTCTTGTTTTTCTACTTTTCCTTTGTTCTTCCCTTTAAGGAACAGTTGTTGTTCCCTTTAAGGAACAACTGTTGTCCCTTCTAAAGAACAACAATGGTCGTATGGATTTTCTTCTTGCTATTCCCCTTATGGAACAACTGTTGTTCCCTCCAAAGAATAGTTGTTGTTCCCTCTCAGGAACAACAATTTTGTCTACAGATTTTCGTGTTGTTCCCTCTAAGGAATGACTACCAATACCTCCAAGGAGCAATAGTTGTTGTTCCCTGTATATTTGTTTTCATGCTGTTCCCTTTAAGGAACAGTTGTTGTTCCCTCTAAGGAATAGTTGTCGTTCCCTCTAAGTAACAACATCCCCTTGTATATTTTCTTTTTGATGTTCCCTTTAAGGAACAATTGTTGTTCCCTCTAAGGAATAGCTATCGTTCCTTCTAAGGAACAACAGTTTCATGTGCATTTTCTTTTCGCTGTTCCCTCTAAGGAACAACAGTTTCGTGTGGATGTGTTTTCCCGATGTTCCCTCTAAGGAATAGGTGTTGTTCCTTCTAAGGAACAATAGTTTCACATGTATTTCTTTTCCTGCTGTTCCCTTTATGGAACAATTGTTGGTCCCTCTAAGTAACAGTTGTTGTTCCCTCTAAGGAACAACAGTTTCATATGGATTTGTTTTCCCGTTGTTCGCTCTAAGGAATAGTTGTTGTTGCCTTTAAGGAATAGTTGTTGTTCCCTCAAAGGAACAACAATCTCGTATGTATTTTTTTCTCGCTGTTTCAGTTAGGGAACAATTGTCACTCCCTTTAAGGAACAGTTGTTGTTCCCTCTAAGGAACAATTGTTGTTCCCTCTAAGGAACAACAATTTTGTTTGTGTTTCTTTTCTTGCTATTCCCTCTAAGGAACAACTGTTGTTCCCTCTAAGCAACAACAATTTCGAGTCCAATTTTTTTTATTTTTGTTGTTCCCTATAAGGAACAATTATTGTTCCCTCTAAGGAACAACTGTTGTTCCCTCTGAGGAAGAACTCGTTGTTCCCTCTAAGGAACAACGATTTTTTTATGGGATGTATTTCCTTTGTTGTTCCCTATAAGGAACAACACTTTCATGTATATATCCTTCTACTTTTCCCTACAGGGGACAGCACCATCTGCCTGTATTTTTCATTTGCTATTCCTTATATGGAACAGCTGCTATTCCCTCTAAGGAACAACACCTTTTTTTGTGTCTTCTCTTGTTGTTCCCTATAAGGAACAAAACTCTTTGTGTGAGGTTTTATGAGGAAATAAGCACGTTGTTAATACTATTTCACTCCTTATGATCCTCTATAGGACAAGTATACAAATATATATGGAAGGATACAAAATTTGAAGCTTATTGGATCAAGAAAATTGAATATTATCATATTTAATAAGATTTCTTTGTATTGATCAAAATGGGAAAGGACACAACCATCTATTTCACTTTACTATCTTTATTTTCACTATAAATCGAATTGATTGATTATTTATACCATGCTGGTTCTTCCCTAACCCCTATAATTCTCTTTGTTCCTTATCATCAAATAAGGATAAGGGCATACATTTTTTCTATTGATATGTTCAAACTTATTCAACCATCCCTACTCTTAAGGAGTATAGAGCCACCCCCTATATATATAAATAGGAAGTGTTGTTCAAAAAAAAAAAATACATACGTACTAACAATTCTATGATTTTTCAGATGGGGCATAGGGGTTCTCATCATGAGCCAGCCTACCATGATCATAAGGAAGCAGCGAAGTGGCATTCCCATTATGGCCACCATACCAGGGATATGATCCAATGGATGCATCAGAAAAATAAAGTCCTTGGAACAGGAGGTCTCATCACGAGTCAACCTGCCCAGCTTTTGCTCCTTCCCAATGAATGGCAATGTATTCATTTGGTTACCAAACCAGTACATTGCTCTCCACTCTGACATCATAATGAACTTTCCTAATTATACGTAGAGGATCATGGTTCCAAAAGGTGAAAAAGCAACTCTGTCGAGGTTATAATCACCTGCGGGCAACAAAAGCGCTGTTGATGGTAT
>APFE030225697.1:140774-157677 GCA_000404065.3 Pinus taeda | reverse complement strand
CCATGAGGGGATTAAAACATTTCCTAACCCTCAAGACACTTTACATCATGACTTTTACAACTTTACATCTCAAGGGGGAGAACCCATTTGACATAGACCCTCATAAGCCACTCAGTTCTGCGACCAAACATAATCTAGCAGATCAACACACTAGGATTCTCCTAAGATTCTAATGATAAAATTCATTCCGGCTTTGGGGTCAGGTTGAAGGAAAACTCTGCCGATCATGGATCAGTGAGACGAAAAACCTTCCGAAATGCAGATTATCACTAGAAAATTAGGTCCATCTAGGCAAGTTACATTCATGACTCAGCTCTGCTAAGATTATTTACAATTCAAAATGCAGACTGGGTTTACAAATTAATATGATCAAGGTCGACGATGACTATCGAATGGCACGGACATGTCAATCAAGCGCTATCCTTTTTTGCGAAGAAAATGGGGTGTACTGCTATGGGTAGTTGACACGTAGCGGTCAACATCTGGCTCTACTTGGGCACACGTTGCTACACTGTAGGAATGTGAGGATCCAGAATCTGCACCCATGCAACACACAACAGAAATAAGTAGCGTCCATTCAAAAATCATCATATAACATTTAAGCATAATGAAAGATAGAAGCTCTTCATTTATTAACTATCTAGTAACATGAAAAGTAAATCTAATCCTAAAACAGAAACAAAATGCTGAAAATGACAAAGAGTAGGGTTAGAAATACAATACAAAGGATGCCCCAGGGCATCAGATATCATCTTTGAAGAACAACTTGAGCATTTGGCCATTTGCAGGTAGATCAAGTGGTTCGCCATCCAATCTGCTCAAGTGGAATGAGTTTGGTCCGACTATGTCTCAAATGATGTACGGTTCAAGCCACAAACTGTCGAACTTCTTATGTTTTCCTGGTTTCTCATTTTTGCGGTCCCAAAGCAATACCATATCTCCCACCTGCAAAGATCTAGATCGAGAATATTTATCAAAGCTTTTCTTAATGTTAGATTGATTTTTACATATAGCATCAAAAGCTGTCCTACGAGCTTCATCTAACTCCACAATCTGATCTATCCTATTCTGAACAACATCTTTATCAGTAGAAAAATTTTGAAGGAGCTGATAAGCTGGCAACTTAAGGTGCATAGGTAAGGTTACATCCAAGCCATAAACTAATTCAAAGGGAGATTTACCAGTAGCTTTCTTGTTAGTGATTCTATTTGCCCATAAAGCATACTTGATTTTGCTATCCCATGATCTCTTATTATCGCCTACTATCTTCTTGATAATGGTTATGAGATTCTTGTTACTTGATTCAGCTAGACCATTACCCTGAGGATAGTAATTTGACGAATGAGATAAGACAATACCATACTTGAAACAAAAAGATGAAAACTTTGAGGAACTAAAAGCTTTGGCATTGTCAGTAGTGATCTTAGCAAGGACACCAAATCTAGTAATGATGTTATTTTCAATGAAATCCATAATAACCTTTTTAGTGGCATTCTTAGCAGGAATGGCCTCAACCCACTTAGTGAAATAATCTGTAGCAGTTAAAATCCATGAGTAGCCATTGCTAGAATTTTCATGGAACTTCCCTATGAAGTCCAGACCCCAATGCTGAAAAGGTGCCTCTACAATAACAGGTTGTAGGGGCAAGGCAGCAAGCTTTTGTTTCCCAGTGAATAGTTGACAAGCTTGACAATTTCTAACAAACCTATGCACATTAGAAAAAATTGATGGCCAATAATAACCAGCTCTCAAGATTTTGTGGGCGGTAGTTCTAGCAGCATAATGACCATCACAAAATCCTGAATGAAACTCAGAGATTAATTTCTTGGACTCAACGTCATCAACACACCTAAGCACTATGCCCTCAGGGTTTCGCCATCCAAGGCCATCCTTCATAAGGCAATACTTAGTGGCTTTTAATCTAAGAGCCCTTCTCTTATGAGCAACTAAATGGTTAGGAAACGCAAGATTCATCAAGTAATAAACTATGTCCTTATACCACTCATGCTCTCCTAAACTCTGCAACTCAGGTGAAGATAGATTGCTAACAAAAAACAAACCAAGAGTCTTTTCATTACTTTCAGCCAACATTTGAGCCAAACCTTGGCCTTTAACTAGCCTAGTGGGTCTGATCTCTAAATCATATTCTTGTATCTTAGTAACCCACCTAGCACGAGTCCCTAAATAATCAGTTTGAGTTAGTATATCTTTGACAACAGAATGTGGGACGAAATCAATGATTTTAGAATAACCCACATAAGTTTTGAAGTGCTTTAGAGACTTGACCAAGGCATAAGCCTGCTTTTCCATGGTATTGTACTTTAATTCAGAATTTTGAAGTGCTCTACTCATGAAAGCAATGGGCTGCTCGTGACCATCTTTATTCTTTTGAAGCAGGACACCAGCAATGGTATCTTCGGAAGCGAAAGAAAAAGTCATGAAATCCTTGGAGTAATCGGGACTAACTAAGACAGGAGCTCTTGCAATAGCACATTTGATTTCTTGAAAGGCCCTTTTGTCGTCTTCTTGCCAAACGAATTTTGCATCTTTCTTTAGAAGGCTTTGAATAGGCTTAGCTATTTCTGCGTAATTTGGAATAAATCTTCTAATGAAATTTATCTTTCCAAGGACAGATTGAAGGGTTTTGAGATTATGAGGAAGGGGAATCTTTTGAATTGCTTCAATTCTTTCAGGATTGATTTTGATTCCATCCTTAGAAATGATATGGCCCAGTAATTTCCCTTCAGTTACTCCAAAAACAAATTTAGCTGGATTCAAAGAAATCCCGTATTCTCTACATCTATCGAAAACCCGCCTAAGATGATTTACATGACTGATACCATCTTTAGAGAAAACAGTAAGATCATCTTGATAAATCTCAATAAATTTCCCGATTAATCCCTTGAAGGCATAATCCATTACCCTTTGGAATGTAGCCCCAACGTTTGTTAATCCAAACGGCATTCTGATGTATTCAAAGGTACCCCATGGTGTGGTGAATGTGGTTTTATGACGATCTTCCTTTTTAACCCATACCTGATTGTACCCGGAAAAACCATCTAGTAGCGACATCATTCCAGAATCGGTTACTCTTTGCAACAAATTTTCCATGTTTGGCAAAGGGTAATTGTCCTTCTTGCATGCTAGATTAAGGTTTCGGAAATCGACACAAAGCCTTATCATACCATTCTTTTTCTTAACGATCACCAAATTTGAACACCATGTCGAATGCCTAGTTTGAGCGATAATTCCCGCTGCAAGCATTTTCGCAAGCTCTTCTGAACTAAAGGGGCCAATTTAGGATTAATTTGCCTAAGTTTATGGCGAAAGGGTTTAGCATTTTCATCTTCTAAGGGGATAGTATGTTCCATGACATCTTCCCTATAACCCTTTAATTCATCATAAGAAAAGGCTAAAACATCTCAATATTTGCGAAGTAAATTAGTTAACTTTTTCCTTTCCTCCACACTAGTACCTTTACCGATTTTAACAATTTTTGGGTTTTCAGAGGTACCAATGTTTATTTCGAGATATTCGCATGGGTCCATCTTATTTTCTTCTCTCAGCTTCGAGGCATCATGCCGATCAAAATGTTGCTCTAAGGCAACTACATTCCTCGGAGTAGGATTTATGATATGCTCATGATTTAAAGATCCATCCTCCTCAGAATCTATCCGGAAACCTTCAAACTCATCCAAACTGTTAAGAAAACGAATGACTTGTTTTTCATCATTGGAAACCTGCCAATGCTCTGAGTTATCTTGAACAGATGGTCTAAATATTACTTCCATTTTGATCTTATCTTTAATTAGTTCATCAAATAACTGGAAAGTAGTAGCAGCTACAGCAAGTTCATCTGCCAAACTATTTTGCTCTCTTGGAATTGCTTCGAGGTCAAGGGCATCAAAGTGCTCCATAGTATCCCACACAACATTTCGATAATTCCTTAGTCTTTGATTTTTGCATGTAAATTTGTTTCTAAGCTGCATGATAACTAAATCAGAATCCCCCTTAATGCTAAGCAACTTAATCTTCAAAGATTTTTCCAATTCAAGACCCAACAATATAGCCTGATATTCAGCGACATTGTTGGTTGCTTCAAATTCTAATCGATAGGTAAACTTGAAAATGTGATCAAGGGGAGATTTAAGCACTATTCCAGCGCCTTTACCATGCCTAGATGCTGCATCATCGAAGTACATATACCAAACTTTATCCTTTAGATCCTTAATCTTATCATCGGGAGGAATTATGAAGTTAGAGATGATGGCATAGTTCCCAATATCAGATTGCTCTTCGATTATCTCGTTGTGAGGCCTCTTAGGATCCTCGACATGAAATTTTCTTTCGGGCTCTCTATTTAGTCTTACAAAACCATCACCCCTAGGAGAAGGAATGACCAATTCATTTGAATGCTCCCTCCTAGATCAGAGGCCCACTTTCTGGATAACAGCATACCCCAGGCATTAGGCACATCCACAACAACAATATCCATGACAATCATGATGTCCGAAGTAAACTGATAAATGAACTTGCAAATCTTTGATTAAACCATGCACTTTAATTTTCTTAGAATCCATGACACATATGTTATAGTAAAGTCTAGAAACTCTTAAGTTAAGTTGTTCCATGACCCTTTTAGTCATTACACAAGCTGATGCACCAGAATCCAACATGCAATTATTCAATTTATATCCATTAATTAACAAGGTGATAAAGAAAGGCTGGTGATCTTTGTTATCAGCATCTAAGCTTTGCAAGTATATGGGAGCATCATGATAGTCAACAACCCGAGTCTTCTGTTGAGAAGTATTTACTTGAGGAGCTTGAATAGCTTTTAGTAACTTGTCTCTTTGGGAAGGGATTTTGGCAATCTCGGAGACAGGATCCTAGATTTTGGCATTGTTAAACCAACTTCCCAAATCAACATCAAATCCAGAGTTTTCACCAGCGAAAAAAGTTCGAGGGGGAATTTGGTTCCCGCTTTGATCTTTATCCCTTCTCTGATAGGTCAAACCCTTATCTCTAGCGATTTCCAGGATTTGCTCGGGAGAGGGTTTTTCACCATATAACCAAGCCAAAATGTCATCTTCATTTTCAAGATTATTTATATAAAAGCTGATGAAGGATTCATAACTTCACGATTCTTTTCCTTGACCTCCATCCAATCATTCATAGACAAAGGAAACTTGCTACCTACTACATTTATTTGATCACCTGTTCCAAACATTCCATTATTTAAAATTCTTCTAACGATGGGACAAGTGGCCTCTTCATGAAGAGCATCACAAACCCGACAGTAAGGGGAAGCATTATCAATCAAATTAGCTAGTGGATTAGGAGGTCTCTGCTCACTAGATTGACCCTTCCTTTGCCAATTGTTATTTCTATTATTATTATTTCGAGGCTGGAAATTTTGCATTTGCGTTCTTTCCATTTGGACCAACCTATTCTGTAAAGTGGCTATTTCCTTAGTATGATTAAGTTCCATGGTTTCAATCTTTTGAAGCAATTTTAGAACAAGCTCACTTTCAGGTTCCTAAACTTCTTTTCCTTTAGGTTCTTTTAATTTCGTAGCAGCCCTGTCGAAACTTGGGATCTCAGATTTTCCAGATGCTGCCTTGTTCTTTTCAAGTTCTATAGCTAAGGCTTGGCAATCCCTATAATCATTAAGTCTAGCACGCCTTAACTCATAAGATGGCTCAGGACTAAAGGCATCGATGTAAAAATCTCGAAGAGATTTGTCAGTAGGTTTATAATCTTGAGGTAATTCTTTAATAATGTCATTAAACCTTTTATTAAATTCCTCAGTGGTTTCGTTTTCTCTCTTTTTAATTATGTTGATAGCTTTCACAAGATGTCTTTCCTCTCGCTTATCCCCATACTTTTCTTTAAAGGTGTTAACAATCGATTGTAAGGAGTCAAATGAATTTTGAGGTTTTTCCGTAAACCAATCTAGAGCGTCACCCTCCAAAGTTAGAACAAAAAGGGTCATTTTAACATCTTCATGATTAAAATCAGCGGACCTTGCATATTTCCCCAACCATGAACTAAAAGCTTTCAGATGCGAATTGGCACTGATTGCGTTGTCTCCCTGAAAGATAAGCAATTTATCCATTCCATGTTTTGGAGTATCATTGGGATAACCTGGAATATTAGCAAAGTTACATGGGGAGAATATGTCCATGATGTTGTGCTCAACTGGACGAGTAAAAGGTAGATGGATATCAGAGAGGGCTTCATGTCCGAGATTAACAAGAAGTGTACGGGAAGAGAGTTTGTGTAATCGTACTCTGAGGGCCCTTTCAGGATCAGGAGCAGGATTGCACAGACTACTTGGATGTCTTCTAGTATACACCCTTGAAGATAATATATGAGGTGGAGTCGCCACCCGGACAGGAAGTGAAACACGGTAAAGCTTGGAAGGAAGGGACCAAGGACAGAAAAATCTCTATCCCCGGCAACGGCGCCAAAAAATGTTGTCTCACAGATTGTCACGACAACACTCAGACCGGGCGCTGTCACTCTGATCCCCGATCTCTCCGTTTAAGCCTGTCTCCCGTGGCTAAGGGGGGTAGACCCTGTAAGGAGATGGACGACCAACTGTGAACCAGTTGGTTTGGGAGACATGAAAGAGAAAAGCACTAAATGGATTTGTTCAATTTGATGGACTAGTGCCTTATGGGTTTGATTCTAAAACGATCACTTAATAGATGTTGCAGAAATGTAAACTGTGCACAACAATCATTTATCATCAAATAACTTCGAAGTTCGAACAATGCAAGATATCTAGTAAATTCACAATGCTTTTAACAATGATCTGGCAAATTTTAATTAATAAACTTTGAAAGATACAACCATGTGAATTTGAAAATTAACTAGATATCAAGGATGCCAAATCACGTAAAAGATAAACATTAATCCCACATCAAAATCTTAGCCTCAACAGAGAAAAAAAAATAAAATGCGATAAATCCCCGAGCTAATACTGAATCTGGCAAAAATTTTCCACGATATATATTTTTTATGCTTTTCAGACAAAAGCGAAATGAAAAAACTAAATCTATTTCTTTAAATGAAAAGAATTTTTTTTTTTTATAATGATTTTTTGAATTTTTTAAAACAAGGATTTTTTTTTTTTTTTGTTATGAATTTTTTTAAATTAAAAAAACAAAATTTAAAATTTAAATTTATTATTAATTTTTTGATGATTTTTTATTTCTAAACAAAATAAAAAAAATCTATTTTAAATCTATACTAAAACTATATAAAAGAAAATCAAAATTTAAATCTATACTTAAAGCCAAAACCCTAACTTAAAACCCCAGAGATTTTTTATTGAATTTTTTATTTTTAATAAAAACTAAACTCAATAATTTAAATCCTAAGAGCATAACGCATACATATTGAACTAAAAAAACAAAATCGTAACGTAACAAAAAAAAAAAAAAAAAAAAAAAACGGATTTGAATCACTAAACCTACGCTATCATCCACCTACCATATAACTATGACTTATATCAAAAAAAATTTAAATCGTTTTTTGCAAACCTGTGCTGCGTCAAACAAAAAAAAACTCACGATATATGTGAATCGAAAGCGGCTATGTGTCCTGCGTGCGGGTTCTGAGGTTGGGCGACGACAGCAAAATTCCCACGCTCGACAGCAGATAGTCAAACCACGTCTTTTGAACTGAGGCCGATGGCAGGCAACTCATTCGACAGCTGATGCCCATGAAAAACCCACGTTTTGTTTGAGTCCTTCTGTGTTCGAGCATACAAATACTCATCCAATGGTGACTGCTGCATACTGAAAACCGATTCACCTTTTGCTGCACGTTAGAATATGGCTGTGCAGGTCAGCGTGAGGGGAGCATGAGGATGCACGACGAGGATAGCTGCGAGTTTGATGGTAAATGATACGTTGCTTGCAAGTTTGAGCGCTTGCAGGAGTCTGGAACAACTGATGGATGCCTTCAACTATAAATCGAATCTTTCCTTTTGTTTTGTTTACTGTTTGCACAGGGTTTGTGGATTGAGAAGCCACCACAATGGAGCGTGGATAAATGCTAGCATGAGGATTTAAAAAAAACGAAATGCTGCAGATGAGGGGGATTCACGTGAGGGATGAGAGGACGGAGATAAAAAAGATGCGTGGAAAGAGAAACGACTGCGGCTGGAGCAATGATGGGAGCTGCAGGTGACAAACTTGAAGGCACCTCAAAGGCAGTGATGGAAGAGCTAGGTAAGCAATTTTGCAGAATGGGTTGACAAACAATTGTAGAAATGGTAAAGAATGGCTGCGTGGTATTTCTGGCAAACCCCACCAGGCAGCTCACAATTCAAGCTGATACTCTCCAGGAACCTTGATGAAACTACCTGAGCTTTTATCTTCAATTTATTGCAGATCAAACCCTCACAAATGAATTACAGGTTTGAAGGCAACAATATTTAGAACCCTTGAACAACCAGAACAGAGAACCTGCAACAAGAAGAACTAATTTTCCACAAGAATTTATCTCAGACCTGCAAATGGAAAATAAAAATCCGGAAAATATATGCAAAAAAAAAAAAAAAACTTAAAATGAAACCTTGCAAACCGATCAAAAATTTCAAAATTTATAGATCTACAAAGCAAAATTTGTCAGTTACATCAAATAATTTTCAGAAAACTTCAGATAGCTAATGGAATGCTTTTAAAAATCTCTCATGCAATTTAGAAAACAGACTAAATGATTAACTTAGGATCCAAACTAGCCGGGCCCTGCAAAAAATGCTTCTGGGAGTTGGCTGGTTCAGCCGAGAACTTCCCCAAACACCCACTGATCTTCTTCAACAAGATATTCCTGCACAGCTGACTTTAACTATCAATAAAGAGAGAAAAAATAATACTAGATCTCCAATGCAATAGAGATAACTGCCATTACTTCAGAAATCCTAATACCATTCAAACCCTAGCATGTGAACAAGATACCTGTACTCAACAATACTCTTCATTAAGCTGTTTTAATGGCTAAAAAAAAATAAAATATGCAGAAAATGAAATGGCTCACAGCACTTCAAGAGAGTAACACCAGCAAGCTTTTGACTCCAAAGTCTTTCTTTATTAGCACCAGAAAAGTTTACAAGAGAGCTTCTTCAGCACAAGACTCAGATCCAATATGATCTCAAATGACCCCTAACGCCCTATTTAAAGAAAAAATTTCCAACGACTAGTTTGAGTGATCCACGTCAAAACGATCTCGACTGTCGATGAGGATCAAGATATCTCTTAATCTCATCCGTCGAATTTTTAATGCATTAAAAAATTGAAATTCTCAAAATATTATTATTTTTTTTATTTTTTTAAGTTTTTATTCTATTTTATTATATATATATATAATATAATATATATTTAATTTTTTATTATGGATCATCAAACTTAGCCTTTGGAAAAATTTCCCTAGGACCTAGGACTTAAGACCCATGAGGGGATTAAAACATTTCTTAACCCTAAAGACACTTTACATCATGACTTTTACAACTTTACATCTCAAGGGGGGGAACCCATTTGACATAGACCCTCATAGCCACCCAGTTCTGCAACCAAACATAATCTAGCAGATTAACACACTAGGATTCTCCTAAGATTCTAATGATAAAATTCATTCCGGCTTTGGGGTCAGGTTGAAGGAAAACTCTGCCGATCATGGATCGGTGAGACGAAAAACCTTCCGGAATGCAGATTATCACTAGAAAATTAGGTCCATCTAGGCAAATTACATACATGACTCAGCTCTGCTAAGATTATTTACAATTCAAAATGCAGACTGGGTTTACAAATTAATATGATCAAGGTCGAGGATGACTGTCGAATGGCACAGACATGTCGATCAAGCGCTATCCCTTTTTGCGAAGAAAAGGGGATGTACTGCTATGGGTAGTTGACATGCAGCGGTCAACAAGACCATCAGGTAGTGTTCGTTGATGTTTTAATAATTAAAATAAGTGGAATTATAAGAATTGAAATTGAAATAAATCAATAATATTGGGTTTGGTCAAATATGGTCATTAGAGATGAGAGGAGAAAATAAATACTGCTAATAATTAAAAATAAACCCTTATAATTTAGAGGAGGATTTAATTTAAAATAATACTAATTAAGTCTGTTGGGGGTAGCTCAATTGGCAATGGCCGTGAAAATGAAGTCTCATTAAACCAGAAGTCTTGGGTTCAAATTGTTGGAATTTCTAAATCTAACCCGTTAGAAACCCTTCATGTACTTTCTGATTTATTCCTACCTACTTGTTCTGTTAATTAACAAGTTATTTACCATGTAAATACTGGAAACAAATACAAGTACATGCTCAACACATTACAGATCATCAACTGAAGGAAATAGAAACGACCACACAAATGACACCGTTGTTTTTGGACTAATGTCCCCGGAAAAACCCAATGTGGGAAAATCAGTGTAGCTATTTGAAGGTTTGATTTATTAAGCAATTTTAGAAAAATCTTGGCAGTAGTACCTCTCTATTCAGAAGCAGATATTTTAGCTGAAACCCTAGATAAACACTCTGGTAGTTCCACAGCTCCAACCTGCCTCACGAAACCCTAGCGTCAACCTCTAGGGACTGCGTTAGCCTCTCTCTGGCCCAGCATTAGCCCAGCGTCACCCTATCTTGGCTTGCGTTAGCCTCTGGAGGCACTATGTCAATCCTCTGGTCCTTTGCGTCACCCACGCTAGCCCTTTGAGGCATTGTGCAACTCTTGCTGCCTCCGTGTGAACCTTGACTGGTTCTACGTGAACCCTTGGTTGCTTCTGCGTCCCTCTCTCCGGCTATTGTGCTGATCCTCTTGGTGCTATCTCTACCTCTCTGCTTCTGTATTCATTGCCCCTTTGCTGCAATTCTAATCACTCTCAACTTTCTCAGCAAACCCAACCCAGAAAGTCGAAATCTTGATCTCTCGGTGTGATCTCCACGTGACCCTCAAGCCTCCTCTTATACTTTTCTCGTTGACAAATCAACGGCCGAGATTAAGTTCCTAATCAATCGCTACGATTAGATCTAGCTTGATCTATGACCTTTACACCATTCTAACACAGTTTTATATTTATTCATATTAATATTTTATTTTCCCTAAGTTTAGACTTAGGGTCTCCATTAAAAATATTAATTATTTTAATATCTCCCAAATTGTTTAGAATTTGCCCAAACCCTTTCTGGGTATGGAAGATCTCATGTGCCTTAGCCTCTCCACCAATTTTCGTGGCTAGAGCATATCCGATGCTACCACAAATCAACACTCCTTATTAGCGAGGACTGTGCTTTAGCAATACTCATTGAGTATCACCTTGATCATCCGTTATCGGTCCTTGTGCTGATGCTAGGCTTGCTGACCATCATCTGCACTGCTACATCCTGTACTGCTACCCATGGCCTTGCCACTGCCACTGCTGCATCCGTACTGCAACTCCCTCTACATCCATGCTGTTGCCCATGGCCCTGCCACTGCCACTACTGCATTTGCACTGCAACCCCTCTCATCATGCTGCATCGTGCTGCCCATAGCACTGCCACTGCTAACTACTGCACTGAAACTCAATTACTGAGAAGTAAGTAACTGATCTCCCAACTTTGACATCTCTGTCAGGCTAGAAACGCTCCTAATGTTGAAGCTCCCTCTATCACTGACAAGTGTTCCCTCTTTGACCTTTGCGCTGTTGCAACAACTCTGTGCATCTCACACCGTTTCACACCTCTCTATGCCATCTTGCACCGGTGCAACACTCCCATGCTTCTCGCACTACTGCTCATGTTGTCCTAGGAATCCTGCACTATAGCTCCCTCCGTCGCTCCATCCGCATCTCCCTCTACTAACATCCCCCAGTACTGCTACTCCTCTTCGGGGCTCCCGTAGCAAGGTCTAATCCAAGAGGCTGGGTACCTCGAGGATCCTACCCCTCATCACCTGTAGTTGATTTGACTACAGCTAGATGTCTCCCCACTTCCGCTCAAGTGGTGTGTGTGCGCTCATAGCACTGTCATCGTCTGTCTCCACTTCCTTCTTTGCCCTTGCTGGCGCCGCCTTGGTCTTGGAGGCCTCTCCCTCGTTCTTCTTCCTTGGACACTGGGTTGCATAATGACCCAGCTCCCCATAGTGGAAGCATTTGACCTTGGAGAGGTCCTTCTTCTTTCGTTTCTCCTGCTTTCCCTCGAATGCTAGGGAAACATCCACCTTCTCCTCCTTGATTCTGATCCCCTTGCTGCTACTTCCCACCTTGCTTAGCCTTCTGATCTCTTCTTGGATAAGAGCAGCCCACATTTCCTCCCAATCTAGAAGGGTTGCCTGCCCAGTATGCTCAAGACAAACACCTTTTAGTCTTCTGAGACTGCGTTTAGGGTTGTTCTCGCCATCAATTCTAGCTTTGGCGTGGCCCCTATGGAAGTCAGCTAATCTCGGATATCCTTCAATCCTTTGAGGAAGGGTTCGATCTGTTCTCCCTTCTGCATCTGGTATGATTGTAGCTGATTTTCTAGTAACATCCTTCTCTGCATAAAAGTATGTTGGTACGGTTTCTTTAGGGCCTCCCACATCTCATTTGTCATTTCCTTTTCGGCAATATGTGGTACTACATGGTCCTTGACCCCATCAAGAATGATGCTTTTGGCCCTCACCATTGCATCCTCGTACTTGTCGTTATCAGCTGGGTTAACTAGGATAGCTATCATCCTCAAGACAAAGTGCTTGACATGATTGTTGTCTAGAACGGATAAGATTCTAGCTTTCCAGACTACGAAGTTTGAGGCTCTGTCCTGTTTGTCCTGGTCTCTTACCTCGTTCACTGCCATATCGTTGCCCCTCTACTTCCCTCCTGGAAGTTCTTGGTGTGACTCCCTCTGAGCCTCAATTTCCCTTCTGGAAACCCTTCTGCCAATGTCGAGATGCCCCCACTCCGATCGTTAGTGCAATTGCACCACTGATCCGGATTTCTTGGCTAGAAATCCTCAATAGCAACTCCCTCCTCCTTGGTCTTGCCCTGTTAGGTACTGTTCTGACTACAGTACTCCAGCAACTCCACTCTACAACTTACCCACAACCTCCTAAACCCCAGCAAACTGAGGGTTAGAGCTCCTAGGCTCTGCGCAATCTCGGCACCGACAAATCAGCCTCCTCAGCCAACTGTGTTAGCCCTCCTGGCCTCTGCGTGAGTGTGCCTTTTCCTCCCTCAGCTTCTGCACTGTCTCTTCTTGGCTCGAACTTGATGACGTAGGCATTGTGTCACCCCTTCCTTGTTACTTCTCTGCTAGGAACAACTTCTGTCACTCGGGATAACTGTTTTTTGTTGTTGTTTCTCTGCTTAGCTGATATCCTCAGTTCTCTTGTGATCTGCAACTATGCTCTGGTACCATGTTGGAATTTCTAAGTCTAACCCGTTAGAAACCCTTAGTACTTTCTGATTATTATTTACCATGTAAATACTGGAAATAAATACAAGTACATGCTCAACACATTACAAATCATCAAATGAAGGAAATAGAAACAAGAACACAAGTGACAACGTTGTTTTTCAACTAATGTCCTCGAAAAAACCCAATGTGGGAAAAACGGTGCAACTATCTGATGGTTTGATTTATTAAGTAGTTTCAGAATACAATCTGGGTGCCAAATCCGGCTCACTCAACAAAGAAAAATCTCGGCAGTAGTACCTCTCTACTCGGAAGCAGATATTTCGGTTGAAACCTCGAATAGACACTTCGGCAGCTCCACAACTCCAATCTGCCCCATGAAACCCCAATGTCAACCTCTAGGGATTGCGTCAACCTCTCTCTGGCCCAGCGTTAGCCCAACGTCACCCTGTCTTGGCCTGCATTAGCCTCTGGAGGCACTGCATCAGTCTTCTGGCCCTCTGCGTCACTCACACTGGACCTCTGAGGCATTGCACAACTCTTGGCTGGCTTTACGTTAACCCTTGGCTGCTTCTGCATCCTTCTCTCTAGCTACTGCGCTGATCCTCCTAGTGCTATCTCTGACTCTCTGCTTCTTTATTCACTGCCCCTCAGCTGCTACTCTGATCACTCTCAACTTTCTTAGCAAACCCTACCCTAGAAAGTCGAAATCTTGATCTCTCAGTGTGTCCTCCAAATGACCCTCAAGCCTCCTCTTATACTTTTCTTGTTGACAAATCAATGGCCGAGATTAAGTCCTTAATCAACAACTAAGACTAGATCTGGCTTGATCCATGACTTTTCGACCATTCTAACACAATTTTATATTAATTCACATTAATATTTTAGTGTCCCTAAGTTTAGTCATAGGGACTCCATTAAAAATATTAATTATTTTAATATCTCTCAAACTGTTTAGAATCTGCTCAAACCCTTTCTGGGTATTGGAGATCTCATGTGCCTTAGCCTCTCCACCAATTTTTGTGGCTAGAGCACATCCGAAGCTACCCCAAATCAACACAAATCTTGTGCAATCCCCCAAGAGAAAACCTGGGCCGATGGGGAGCTAGACAGATCATAGGCCCCCCAGAGGTTTACTAGTAGTTACATGTCAGGTGAGCTGCTTGGTCCTCTGAGTTACAAAAAAAATACTAATTAAATAAATAAAATGAATAAGAATATATTAACTAAGTGAAATAAGTAACAAAGGAATGAAATTGTAAAAATTGAAATAAAAGATTAAATTAAAATAAAATAATAATAGTAATAAGGGGTTTGATCAAAATAAAGGAGAAAATAGGTTAATGATATAAAATATAATAAGTAGATTTAAAACAATATAAAAGTTAAGGAGAGAAAATTAAATATGTATTTTAAAATATTAGATAGTATTAAATTAATAATAAAATAATAGAGGGGTCAAATTGATGTTAATACAAAAGAGAGGTTGTTAATTAAGTGAAATAAATAATAAATAAATGAAATTGTAAAGAATGACATAAAAGATTAAACTAAAATAAAATAATAGTAGTAATAAGGGGTTTGGTCAAAATGAGGGAGAAAAAGGCTTAATTATATAGAATATAATAAATAGATTTAAAACAATATAAAAGTTAAGGAGAGAAAATTAAATATGTATTTTAAAATATTAGATAGTATTAAATTAATAATAAAGTAATAGAGGGTCAGATTGATGTTAATACAAAAGAGAGGTTTGGGGAGTGGGGACGACATTATTGAATTATTAATAATAATATTGAAATCATAAATTAACTAAAGAGAAATAATTAAAAGAGGGTGAGGGTTAATTATTGGAAATAAATAACTGATTTAAATTATTAAGATAAGGAAGAAATAGGTAAACAAGAATAAGATTAAGAGAATGTAAAATGAAATGAATGAAATGAAACAGATTAGTAAGGTGTAAAATAACACAAGTTAGATTAAGAGAATTTAAAGTAAATTAGATTATATTAAAATAAGAATTAAAATAAACTGGAACTATATCTTTGAAAAAGGAATTAAATAGAGTTTTATTAAGAATTAGAATATATTAAGAGAGAACTAAGAATAAATTACATTAATGATAAAGAAAGAAAAGAACGAGCCAAGGAAAAAGGAGATTAGGTAGAAGGTGAAGGGGGAGGGTTATAGAAATCAGGTTTAGGGGGATGAAGTTTGGACGATGGAAATGAATAGTGGGTTTCCAGGATTGGCTTAATTGATACCCATAATCTCGATTAAAGTTGTTAGGGTGTTTTTCGGTTTCTAGAGCTTCCCTAATGATGTGGTTCAAGTGGAAGCAGGGGGCACGGGCAAACGTCGAGATTTTCATTTCATCATAACAAATTAAATGTTTGGTATTGTGGGAGTGTCCATCTAGGGTGTTGCAAGCATGCATATAGTTTTATTGAAAGCCTTGAGAAATATTATGAAGATGATAATTTTATGGATATTGAGATCAAGGAGGCTCTATATGAGAATCCATTTCAGCAAAATGAAGAGAACCTAGAGGATTCCCATAGAGACGATCATGAAAATTTGCAGCAGGACCAAGATCTTAGTACAGTGGAAAATGAAACAATTTTGCATCTTGACAGTCAACATGAATTGCATGAAATGGATCAGCAATATGAGGAAAATCTGTATACTCCTTCACTTGAAATCAATGAAGACAATCACTGTTTGAACAAAAGAAAACAAAAGGTATTATCTCCTCTATCTGAAGATGAGATAGATCTACTTTTGAGAGGTCTTGTTCCAGCTCAAGGTAACGTAGAAATGCAGTGTGCACATGGTCAAGAAGATGATGGTGGACCTTCTTCCTCTTCTGAAAAGGAGGGTTTTGTTGTTGAGACCATAGACAAAGCTTTTGATCCAAATGTTCTCATGCCATCAGAACAGAGCCTGCATGAGGAGGTAGTTCAGTCAGTTCATGAAAAGCAAGATGACATCTTCATTCAAGTAAGTGAAACAGTGCCTTTGGATGAATTTATGGTAGATGATAGAAATGCCATTTTTGCACTTCAATAATCAGCTGAAGTTTCTTTCCTTATGATTGAAGAATGTAACAAGGAACTTGATAATTCATATGAAGATGACCTACCATATTGTCAGACTACAGAAGATCATAGCATATAGGATTACCTTTCAGATTCTTCATATGTTTCATGTGTTGAAATGTTCTTACGAGAAGAGATTTGCTCATCTACTTGTTCGGAGTTTTTTGAAGCTTATCAGCATACTTTTACTGAAGCACATGATGAAGGTAGATCAGAATTTGTAGCAAAGGAAACCTTGTTCTTTTAGCAGGAGGTGGCAGTGGCAAATCTTCATGTTTTTCACGATCCTCTAGCAAATCTGTTGCAGCTAGCAGTGATAGTGTTTATTGCAGTGTTCAGTGATGAAGGAGATCATGGTCAGCTATGTTTTTGGATGCCCAGTTACCAGTATCTATTGTTGATCATGAGAT
>APFE030225697.1:107042-136183 GCA_000404065.3 Pinus taeda | reverse complement strand
GAGGGGCGCGACCACTCAGGGAAATTTCACTGTTTTGACCAGTTCGGCCAGCAAAACACTGTTTTTACTTTGGTTGACTTTTGAGGCATGTAAATGATGGACTTTTGTGTAATTTTCATGGCACTTAGATACTTTTACTCTCCTTGAACACTTCTAGAAGTTTCCTTGATGTAAATGGTAAATATTTAATGCATGGATAGGTTTCCTAAGTTTTAGAGTCAAGTTGTTTTGACTGCCTATTATCTAGTGATTAGTTTAGAATTCGTTGAAACAGCTCCTAGGAAGCTGAGCTCGACCCCTAGAGGTGGGGAAAGGAGTTAGATATTCTATATTATGCCTTCTCTTACTCATTTTTCATGGTTGGACTCTTGAGGGAGAAGCTCCTATTGTATATTTCACTTGTATCTCTGCAATTTGAGGAAAAGGAAGACCAGGGTTTTGCAGACATCAATTGGGATTCTTATGGACTCTTGTGTTGATGGTGTGTTCTCTTATTGTAATTTTAAGTGTGTTTATGTGTTCCATATCCTTCTTTACTGCAGCTTATTAAACAAATGAAGTGATAAAGTTTGAATTCATGCATGTCATGCTCAGCTTTCAAATTTGTTTAATGTTTATGTTTTCCACTGTCTAAAGAGGATTAAAAGTCATTGTTTGCCCTCTTTAGTTTCTCTTCTTTCCTCCTTGATCATCCATCTCAGCTAAAAGCATCAGCACAAACTCCTACCTTGCCCCAAAGACCCACCTGCAAAAACTGAGCTCAATCCTCGCACCCTAAATTGCAGATCCTCAACTTGCCACCAAAAAACCCCAAAAAACCCCCAAATCAACTTTCAAATCAGTTTACTAGCCTAATATCTGTGTTACCTTGATTGGTCATCTCTTCCCATTGAAAATTTAATGAGATTGACCGGAGAGAGCCTTCTCATACCCCGTAGGGCTAGCTACGAGGTGAAATGGTTTGATGTTGCCTTGAAGGTTTGCCTTTCTCAGCCTGAGGTGAAATCTCAAGCGCTAAGACTATCTACAATTACTGCCAATGTGATTAAGTTAATGTGATTGCTACTGGAAATAATTGGAAATTGTCATTGTGTTGCTAAAGGAACATTGAAGTAAATTGTGCTAAGCATAGAACATACCATTGTTATTTAAAATTAACATGGTATCAGAGCTCAGGTGAAGACAAAGCCCAAGCAAGAGTTAGGAAAAGCAATCACTAAGGGAAGTTGTTGGACAAGGACTTGGAACTAGTCCCAATGATGACTACATCTTACTTCAAATCCGAGGACAAACTTAGAGACAAATCCAACTATCATGCATGGAAGGTGTCTCTAGATTTGACTTTGGAAGAAAATGATGCTATGGACTATGTCAAAGGAAGAGTAGTGAAGCCTCTTTCAAATGCATTAGCAGCTGCACAGACAAAGTACAAGGAAGGTGAGGTTAAAGCTAAGAAAATTATTGTTGATTCTATTCACAAGCCTTTGGTTGCCTATATTTCTGATTTGGAAACATCTAAGGAGATGTATGACAAGTTGGTTGGAATGTTCGAAGTAAATAATGCAAATCAACTTTTTTTTCACAACAAGTTGAAAGACATCAAGATGGATAGAGAAGAATCCATTCAATCCTACTTCATGAGGATTACTAAAATCAAGAATGATCTCCTATCTATTGGAGAAGTTATTGGTGACAGGGAGCTCACTCTTATTGCACTTGGAGGCCTTACAAAAGAATGGGATGTGTTTAACACTACCATCCTCAACAATGACAGGATTCCGGGATTTGATGAATTATTGGCTAGATGCACTCAAGAAGAAATTAGGATGATGGAAAGAGACAAGCCCACAAGTGGAAACAATCCTACCGCCTTCTCCATTCATGCTAAAAGGATGAACAATGCTGGTCCAAGAAGACATGGGCAAGGGTTCAAGCCGGGATTCAAAGAAGGAACAAATGAAGATACTTCAATTGCAATAGGTTTGGCCACTTCGCTAGACAGTGTCCTCACAAGAAGGATACTCCAAAAGATGATGACAACAATAACAACAACTACAAAGGCAATGTCAATCAAAAGAACAACAAGTTCCACAACAAAGGAAAGAGGAATGCTCCTGCTACTCAAAATGGAAATGGTCGTCCTCCCAAGAAGTCGTGAAACTCTAGGTATGAAGAAGTTAATGTGGTAGAAAAGAAAAAAGAATTTTATCTCATTTCTACCCTCACCGCCGCCTCTCCTTTGGATACACTGGGTCATTGGCTGATTGATAGTGATGCCTCAAGGCACTTCACTGGGTACAAAGTTGGCCCTCTCAAACTTTATTGAAAAGAAGACTAATATGGAGATTATACTTGGGGATAATGCCACTTATCCCATCAAAGGAATTGGGACTATTACTCTTCACTTAAATCAAGGTCAAACCCTTCATCTACAAGAAGTATTGTATGTACCTGATCTGAAAAAGAACTCAGTCTCTATTTCTGCGATGGAAGATAAAGGTTTCAAGGTGACATTCGTTGATGGGAAGGTTCATGTTTGGAAAAGCAACCCAAGAGATGCATTCACTCTTGGATTCAAGGTTGAACGTCTCTATCAGGTTAGAGGAAGTTTGTTGGTAGCAATGACTTGTGATACTTCTATTCAATCCGAATTATACCACCAAAGATTTGCTCACCTTCATTACAAAGCCTTATGTGATGTAAGGAAGATGGTCATAGATATGCCCAATTCAACTTAGATCATGAAGGTGTTTGTCGGGGTTGTGCAGCTGGAAAACATACAAGGGGACCATACCCTTCAAGTCAAAGTCAAACTACCGATATTCTTCAATTGGTCCATTCTGATCTATCAGGTATGTTGCTCGTAACATCTTTGGGAGGATATTTGCACTATGCAATTTTTGTGGATGACTTCTCTCGCAAAAGATGGATCTATTTCTTGAAGAAGAAGGACCAAGTGTTCAAATGGCTCTGCGCTTTCAAATCCTTGGTCAAGAATCAAATAGGGAAGAAGATCAAAATATTGAGAAACAATAATGGAACTGAATACGAGTCAAATGAATTCAATGACTATAATAGAGAAGTTGGCATTACACTAGAGACCACTACTATATATGCTCCTGAACATACTAGAGTTGTCGAAAGGAAGAATCAAACTATTATAGAAGCTACTCATGCCATGCTTCATGACCAAGGCCTACCAAATTTCTTATCGAGAGAAGCTATCAACACCACTATGTATGTTCAAGATAGATGCCCAAATCAAGCATAGGACTTCAAGACACCCAAAGAAGTTTTCATCAGTAAGAAACTTGATGTTTCTCATTTTAGAATTTTTGGTTGTCTCGTATATTTTCATGTGCCGAAAGAGAAAAGAAACAAGCTAGATGCATCTGGGAAGAAAGGAACGTTTGTGGGCTACAGTGAAACTTTGAAGGCATATAGAATTTATGTGCCTGGTCAAAGAGAATTCATGATGTCACTTTCGATGAAGATTCTGCCCTTGGGAAAGTTCGAGATCTTCCTATTGTAGATTTATGGTAGAATCATATGTGCTCTAAGTCTCAAATTTTGCAGGGAGACTTGAGCACATGTATTCCAAAGAATGTAGAAAGTGTTTAGGGAAATTCTACTTGGAGACAGTTTTATTAAAATAATTAATTATTTTTAATGGGTCCCTAAGTCTAAACTTAGGAAATTAAAATAACTAATGGGTAATAATCTAACTGTGGGTGTAACTTCTAGAAGAAAATGAGAATCAAGCATAAACGATCTTAGCCATTGATTAACTTCTAATCTAGGTCGTTGAATGTCAACGAGAAGATTATTTAAGGAGGTTTGAGGGTCATTTGGAAGACACACCGAGAGTTGATCAGTCAGATCAAATTGCTGAGCCAAAGAACATCACAATGATTTCGTGGCGATCATGCAGAGAGGGGCAAAGATAGTTTTGGATGGAGAATCTTCTCCGGAGCTAAGAATACACAACAAATAGGCAGAGAAAGACACAAAGGAGGCAACGTAGTGCCCAGTGAGGGTGACGCAGAGCCAGGAAGGGCTCATGCAGAGCAGTGCAGTGCCTTCCAAGCAGAAGTATGAGATTTTGCTGGAGGTTTGACATTCTAAGCCGAGAGGGCTGAAAAGTTGAAGCTCCTGAGAGCAAATCGATCCAATAGAGAGGTGACGCAGTGCCTCAAAGGCAGTGACGCAGGGCCACACAGTGACTACATATGGGCAACACAGAGATAGCATGGGACTCCTTGGTTCAACTGTCAGATCAACCAAGAATTGCAGTGCGGAGTGATATTCTCTATATTGGATTGCCAGCAAGGCATCCAGAGTTTGTATTCAAAAATAACTTCTACTTAATAATAAAAAATCTCAAATCTACTACACCAGTTTTCACACATTGGGTTTTTCCGGAGACATTTGTCTAAAAATAACTGTGTCACTTGTGTTGTATCTTTTTCTATTCAATTTCTTGTTTCGACAAATTATAATTTAATTAAGTGAAGCCTGTAGTGTATGTATTTCGATATTTGCTATAGGAAACTACAAGTAATTTGTTTAAAGGAATTTAACAAATAGGAGAAATATCATTAGTTGATGTAGTAGGGATTCTAGGTTTAGGAATTTTCACATGGTATTGGAGCAATGCAGGTGAAACAAGAAGAACAATGCTAGAGAACCCAACACTGAGCAGAGCAGGAGGTCGAATAGTTGCAGGAGGTAGCGGTTCGAATCCCCAGAGGGATTGCGCAGTCCAAGCGAGGAGGGCTAAATATTCGAGCAAAGTCTCTCTCGGAGTGAGTCGATAGAGAGGAAGGGCTTCTAGACCGAAATTTTGCAGTGCCAGACGGAGCAACGCAGAGACTTAACGTGAGGAAAGAGCTGGTGGGATGCTGTTTTCAGTAGGCAAAATGTTATGAAGGACGTCAGAAAAGAGAGGAGAAGCACAATGAGGGAATTTTTCCTCAGTAGACTCCCCGCCAAGCAGTTTATTTTCTTATTGGCTAAGCAATAGCAGTAAAAGACAAAGAGGAGCAGTGCAACATTTTCGTGGCAGAGATGGCAACCAATGGGTTGAGAGATCAGGAAAGGTTGGATGTGGCATCCAACTATGTGATCTAGAAGGCAAGGATGTCGTGCCTTCTAGATGAGCATTTTCTTAAGGCCTATGTCGACAACGTGCTAGCTGTGCTGGCAGATGCAGATCCGTTGAAGAAGTACAGGGGAGAAATGGTGAAGGCCAAGAGGATGATCCTTGATGGAGTAAAGGATCATGTGGTATGTCACCTCGTTAGCAAAGGAACTATTAAGGAGATGTGGGATGCCTTGGCAACGCTATATCAAGGTTCTTCCGAGCAGCGGAAGATGTACTTAGAGCGAAAATTGTGATCTGCACAGATGCAAAAGCAGGAGTGCATTGATCCATTCCTCACGAAGCTTCAAGAGACCCGAGATGAGCTGGAAACTATGGGGTCTACACCTCAAGGTTCCGAGATGGTGAGACTAGCCCTAAATTTAGTCTCAGAAAAGTGGAAAGCCTTTGTCTAGAGCATCCCGAGCAGGGCAACTTTGCCAGACTAGGATAGTATGTGGGCAACTCTCAAGCAGGAAGAGCTGAGGAGGGATGTAGTCAAGTGTAAGCTTAACGAAAGCAACAACAATGGGTCAAGGCCCAAGGAAGAGTAAGAGAATGCAGCCCTTACATCCAAGGGGCAGCAGCAGCAGCAGAGGCAGAAGAAGGACGTCTCAAAGATCAAATGCTTTAATTGTGGGGAAATGGATCACTACGCAACACAATGTCCTCTCAGGAAGAAGGACAAAGATGAGAAGCATGATATGAAGGTTGCACCTGCGAAGATCGAGGAGGACGAGTTTGCCACGACAGTCAAAATACCTCCAAGAGGGAGGTGGGCTAATTTAGAGTTGTAGTTCGAAAGAGCTACAGATGGGCAGGATCCTTGAGGAGCCCACCTCTCGGATCGATGCCTTGCTATAGGAGCCCAGATCGAAAGTAGCAGGATGGACTAGTGTCCGCTTGTGCAGAGGAGTGTTGGAGCGACAGATGCAGTGGCTAGAACACTTCGTCTGAGCAGGGTAGTGCAGAGTTGCAGCAGTGCAGGGAGACACAGTGAGTAGCAACAACAGCGCAGTGATGTCAAAGGGGTAGCATGGGACTAGTAGCAAATAGATCTTCAACATCGAGATGCATCTAGGGTGAACACTTGTTCAAATTTTGGGATGTTTTCCAGTTGCAGTGCAGATGGAAGTGTTAGCAGTGGCAGTGCTAGTAGTAGCACAGATGCAACACTTGAGAGCGAACTGTAGTACCGATGCAGTGTTGACAATGGAAGCGTCAGCAGCAGTACAATTGCAACAACAACACAGTAGTTGGTCGACGACATGTCAGCATCAGCAACACAAAGGACGATGTTATGAAGTTGTGGTGATGCTTCAGTGGGAGGCAATGTTAGAGCACATTCCTCGCTAAGAGGGACTATTGATTTCTAGTAGCAGTGGATGTGCTCTAAGTCTCAAATTTTGCAGGGAGGCTTGAGCACATGTATTCCAAAGAACCTAGAAAGCATTTTGGGAAATTCCACCCAGAGACAACTTTATTAAAATAATTATTATTTTTAATGGGTCCCTATGTCTAAAATTAGGAAATTAAAATAATTAATGGGTATTAATCTAACTATGGGCGCAACTTCTAGAAGAAGACGAAGATTAAGCAAAAATGATCTTATCCATTGATTAGCTTCTAATCCGGGTCATTGAATGTCAACGAGAAGATTATTTAAGGAGGCTTGAGGGTCATTTGGAAGACACACCGAGTTGATCAGTCACATCGAATTGCTGAGCCAGAGAGCAGTGCAGTGATTTCGTGGTGATCATGCAAAGAGGGGCAAAGATAGTTTTAGCTGGAGAAGCTTCTCTGGAGCCACAAATACACAGCAGAGAGGCAGAGAAAGACGCAGAGGAGGCAGTGCAGTGCCCAGTCAGGGTGACGCAGAGCCAAGAAGGGCTCACGCAGAGCAACGCAATGCCTTCCAAGCAAAAGTCTGCAATTTTGCTGGGGGTTTGATGTTCTAAGCCAGGAGGGCTGAAGTCAAAGCTCTTGAGAGCAAATCAATCCAACAGAGAGGAGACGCAGTGCCTCAAAGGTAGTAACACGGGCCCACGTAGTGATTGCGTAGGGGTAGTGCAGAGAGCAGAGGTAGTTGGGGACTCGTTGGTTCAGCTATCAGATCAACTAGGACTTGCAATGTAGAGTGAGGTAATCTCACTAATTTCTTTTGTTGAGTGATATTCTCTATATTGGATTGCCAGTAAGGCATCTAGAGTTTGTATTCAAAAATAACTTTTGCGTAATAATAAAAACTCTCAAATATGTTGCATCGGTTTTCTTGCATTGAGGTTTTCTGGGGACATTTGTCCAAAAATAACTGTCACTTGTTTTGTATCTTTTCCTATTCATTTTTTTGTTTCGGCAAATTATAATTTAACTAAGTGAAGGTTGCAATGTATGTATTTTGATATTTGTCATAAGAAACTACAAGTAATTTGTTTAAAGGAATTTAACAAATAGGAGAAATATCATCAGTTGCTGCAGTAGGGATTCTAGGTTTAGGAATTTTCACACCTATCCCTAGGAAGGACAATGATGATGATGCAGGAAAGCAGGATGAACCTTCGATTGATGCCCCGACGCCCGATGTTGAAGGTTCAATCGATCCCATTGATCCACCACCTAGTGAGCCCTCTACTTCAAGAAAAATACCTTTGTGGCTCAAAGATACTCTTGAAGATGTGAGAGACATTGCACAGAGGGGGACATTTTGTGAAAGCAAGAAGTCGAGCAAGTACTAAGGGTACTTAACTGCCATGAGTACCATTGTAAAATCTGAGCCATGTACATTCGAAGAAGTCGTGAAACACCAAGTCTAGAAGGATGCGATGAACGAGGAATATTAGTCAATCATGAAGAATGATGTTTGGGATGTGGTTCCTAGACCCAAGGACAAGTCAGTGGTCGCCTCAAAATGGCTTTACAAATTAAAAAATGGAGCTAATGGGAGTGCTGAAAAGTTCAACGCCAGATTCGTTGCTCAAGGCTTCTCTCAAAAGGAAGGAGTAGACTATGAAGAGATATTTGTACCAGTTGCCTGATATACCACCATTCATTCCATCATAGCCCTTTCTGCCTCGCAAGGTTGGAGCCTACACCAAATTGATGTCAAAACTGCTTTCTTGAATGGTTGGCTTAAAGAGGAAGTTTATGTAGAACAACCTGAGGGGTTCGAAGTTCAAGATCGTAGGACACATGTATGCAAGTTGAAGAAAACCCTCTATAGGTTGAAGGAAGCCCCCAAGCCTTGGTATGAGAGGATAGATAGCTATCTTATGAAGCTGGGATTTACAAGGAGCGATGCTGACCCAAACCTATACTTCAAGGTTGAAAACGACAACCTCTCATTCTGGTCCTTTATGTGGATGATCTCTTTCTGATAGGTGATCACCCTCTCATTCATGAATGTAAGAGGGAGTTGGATTCTGAATTTGAGATGAAGGACCTAGGACTGATGCACTACTTCCTAGGACTAGAGGTCTGGCAAAAGCCAGGTGAGATTTTCCTTTCTCAAGGAAAATACATTATGACTGTGGGATGGTGGATTGCAAGTTTGTGTCTACTCCGATGGAACTGAACTTCAAGAAGCTATGTGGAAGTGCTCTGGGCTCGGATTAGCAAACCCTTTCGAGTATCGTCAACTTGTGGGGGCCCTGATGTTCTTGGTCAACTCCCGTCCTAACATATGTTGCACTGTGAACACGTTGAGTCAATTTATGGTCGAGCCTCATCACATTCATTGGACTGCTACTAAGAATCTCTTGAGATATCTCCGAGGCACAATCCACTATGGGATACACTGCCAAGAATTTAAGGCTACATGGATATACATATGCTGACTAGGTTGGTAGTGTGGTGGATCATAAGAGCACATCTGGGTGCTGCTTCTCATTAGGGTCTACTTTTTTGGCTACCTCTCTGCTACCTCTGCATAGTGTATGCATCAACTCAACGTCAAGATCTCTAGGGAATGCGTCACTCCTTTGGCTGGTCGATTTGCTGCCTAGGAGATTCAATTTCTGCCTCTCGCTCTCACAACCTAACTCCCGGCTTCCGAAAATTGAATTCCTCTGCAAATTTCGGACTCCTCACTGGCTTCTGAGCTACCTCTGCATGGCTCTGCGTCAGCCCTTCTGGCTCAGCGTCGCCACGGCTGGATTACTCTCTACCCCTCTCTGCTGATGATTCTCCGACTGAGAAAATCACTCTCTCCCTCGAAGCTATCCCTACCCCTTTGCTGCAAGAAATCTCCTCAATCGATTGTCCTCCTGAGAACTCACTTCAGAAAATCGATTTCCTTGATCTCTCAATGTATCTTCCAAATGACCCCCAAGCCCCTTCTTAAATCTTCCTGTTGGACAACCAAAAACCGAAATTAAATCTTAATCAAAGGCTCAAATCGTTTTGGCATGATCTGTGTCTTTTTCTAGAAGTTTCACCCATGATTAGATTAAGACCCATTAATATTTTAATTTTCCTAAGTTTAGATTTAGGAATCCCATTAAAACTGTTAATTATTTTAATAAAATTGCTTTTGGGTGGAATTTTCCAAAACGCTTTCTAGGTTCTTTGGAATACATGTGCCCAAGACTCCCTGCAAAATTTGAGGCATAGAGCACATCCGATGCTACCTCAAATCAACACTCCCTCTTAGCGAGGAATGTGCTCTAGCAATATACTGTTGTTGCATATTGCTCTAATGCTAAAGCATCGTCCTCTACGTTGCTGATGTCTGACATGCTATCTACTAACTACTGCGTTGTTGTTGCTACTGTATTGTTGCTTTTGACACTGCCACTGCCAATGCTACATCTGTATTGCAGCTCTATCTCAAACACTGCATCTGCTATGCTGCGAGCACTACCACTACTAACACTACATTCATACTGCAACTTAGTTGCTGAGAGAAGCAAACAAAAATACCAAAAAAAAAACTGGACAAGTATCCAATGAGTACACCTCGGTGTTGAAAGCCTAACTGCTGCTAGTCCCACACTGTCTTCTGAAGCCACTGCACTGTTGAAGCTCTCCATTGTGCCTCCACACACTGCTATGCACTACTCACATTCAGGCATTACTAACTACTGCATCTGTTGAATCAACACTCCATGGAACCAACTGAAAACTCCTCCATCCTACTACTACTGATCATGGGCTCTCGTAGCAAGGTGATGATCCGAGAGGTGGGCTCCTCAAGGATCATGCCCATATATAGCTCTATCGAACTACAGTTCTATATCGGCCCACCTCCCTCTTGGAGGTGTCTCAGTTCTCATGGCGAACTCCTCCTGTTCAATCTTTGCAGCTGCAACCTTAGGATCGTGCTTCTCATCCTTGTCCTTTTTCTTCAAAGGACACTGGAATGCATAGTGGCCTATCTCGCCACATCTGAAACACTTCACCTTGGAGATCTCCTTCTTTCATCTCTGTTGCCACTGTTGTCCCTTCGATGCAAGAGCTGCATTATCCTCCTCCTCTACTTTGTGCTTTGACCCACTGCTGTTGCTGCTCCCGTCAAGTTTGACCTTGAGCAAGTCTCTCCTCAGCTCTTCCTGTTTCAAAGCTGCCCACATCTCGTCCCAATTTGGCAATGTTGCTCTGCCCAGGATACTCTGGACAAAGACTTTTTATTCATCTGAGACGGAATTTAGAGTCGGTCTCACTAACTCTGAATGCTGAGGTGAGTGCACCGCAACCGATAATTCATCACGAGTCTCCTTCAGTTTCGTGAGGAATGGATCAACACGTTCTCCCTTCTGCATTTGAGCAGATCTCAACTTCTGCTCTAAGTACATTTTCCACTGCTCGGAACATCCCTGATACAATGTGGCCAAGGTATCCCACATCTCCTTAGTGTTGAAGAATCAAGGGCAATGATGTATATTAGGATTCTTCTTGAATGATAATATTTTGTGAAGCACTTTTACAATTATCTCAGCTTGATCTTCTCCTTAATATTAGTGTGTGTTTCATCAAATTGCTACCAAAAACGTAAGGATAAGAACACAGATGTTGGCTCTCTACCAGGGCCAAAACCTCTCTCTCTTAGATAGGAAAAGCCTCTGGTAAGTTTCTCTTATTGAAGCTTGTTATTAATCAATGCCAAACCCTAGACCGTTGACTAGGATGTCCTCCAAGCACAAGTCATGTCCTTCCTCTATTCTGCACTTTGTTCCCAGCACATAGACTTCCTCGTTCCAACACTTTTCTCCCTAACACTTCGTCCTCCTTCTCTGTTGCTTGTCTAGAGATAGACCTTCCTTGAGTGAGCCTTCTAGAAGAGATGTTCTTCTTCTATCCTTTACCCAAGTGGACTTCTTCTTTTGTTGACCAAACGAGATCCTTCTTGAGGTATGACTGTAATATTGTTCTGCTGCCCTAGTTTTTCCCATGTGTGGAGAGTACCCTTAGAGAATTAGGGTCCTTTTTCCTTCACTAGAGAGATAGGCTTCTTCGTTTGACTTGGGAGGCCTTGTAGGCCTAGTGTCTAGCCCAAACAACACTAGTTCATGGATTGTTTTGTCACTATTGTCATACCCGCAGACTTTACCTCTTGTATCTCGCACGTGTGACTGTATTCTGCCCTAGAAACAATCCTCTTCACTTCCGTCTTCTTCCTCCTTTCTTCGCTTGTCTTAGAGACCCTTAGACTCGCCTTTTCCTTCACATTCCTCAGCTTCTACCTTCACTGATTTCAGAGCTTGCTTGTTGGACATTGAGAGGGAGTGGACAACCTCTATATTGTCCCTCCTTTAGGCCAACATTAGGCCGACATGATGTCTTTAGACCGACTTGACTATTTCTTGATTATTTTCATCGTTTAGCTTTTTTTGGAGGATGTTGCTACATGGAGAGGACTTGCACTTGGCTTGGAGGTATTCCCCTGACCTCATACAATTTTTATACAGTGTAACATGCCCTCTAAGGGTCTTACATAAATACATTGACCTTTTGACTTCCTAGAAGCAATTAAACATGTGCTTGACCTACTTCAATGACCAAGAAACTCATTGACAAATAATAATATTTCTATTCTTGAATAAGTACAAATATCAAAAGTGCATTTAAGAAGACCGAACCTGGTTACATTTCCTTCAACACTCCCTCTTAACTAGGGAGGTATTCATTCAACATTACAACGTTTCAGTCTTGAAGAATTCACATAAAACAAACTGGATTTGCAATCCATCTATTATAGCATCATAATAACCAACATTGTTTTCCACAACAAGGCCTTGACTAACAACTCTATCTCTCAATAGATCAGAGCACAATGTTGGCAAGACCTGTTGAATTTCTAAGTTTAACCCATTAGAAATTCTTCCTGTACTATCTAGTTTATTTCTTCCTACTTGTTCAATTACTTAACAAGTTATTTACCATGTAAATACTGAAAATAAACACAAGTATAGTATCAACATCTACAGATCATCTACAGATCATCAACTGAAAGAAAACAAACACACAAGGGACACCGTTGTTTTCGGACTAATGTCCCTGGAAAAACCCAATGCGGGAAAACTGGTGCAACTACTTAGAGGGTTTTATTATTATGCAATTTTTAGAATACAACCTAGGTGTTAGAAATGGCTCACCCAACAAAGAATGCCCTCACAGTCAGAGACAAATATTCCGGCTAAATCACCAGATGAATGATCCCACAACAACAATATAGCTTATGTTGCTCTGCGTCACTCTGATAGGGACTGTGTCACCCTATCCGACTCTCCAGCTCCCCGTCTGCCCCAAGAAATTCTCCTAGTGCTGCCTCTAGGCCCTACGTCAGCCTCTTTGGGCTCTGCGACAACTTTTGGAGCCTCTGCGTCAACCCTTAGACCCTGTGCGTCTCACACGCTGGCCCTCTCTGGCTCTCCGCAACTCCTGGCTGCCTCTGCATGGCCACTAGCTGCCTAAGCGTAGCCTCTAGCTGGCTCTGCATTAAACTCTTCAAGCTTTGCGCTGATCCTCCTAGTACTAAGTCTACCTCTTTGCTATGTATTCACTGCACCTTAGCTGCAACTCAGATCACTCACTTGATTTCCTTAGCAAACCTTGCCCCAGAAAATCGAATTCTTGATCTCTCTCAGTGTGTTCTCCAATTGACCCTCAAGCCTCCTCTTATAATTTTCTCGTTGGTCCATCAACAGCCGAGATTAAATCTCTAATCAACGGCTAAGATTAGATTTGGCTTGATCCATGACTTTTGGACCCTTCTAACACAGTTTTATATTAATACCCTTTAATATTTTTTTTTCCTAAGTTTAGACTTAGGAACTCCATTAAAATATTAATTATTTTAATATCTCCCAAACTGGTTAGAATCTGCCAAACCATTTCTGCGTCTTGGAAATCTCATGTGCTTTAGCCTCTCCACCAATTTTCATGGCTAGAGCACATCTGATGCCACCCCAAATCAACACTCCCTCTTCGCGAGGACTGTGCTCTAGTAATACTCCTCACTGAGCATCACCCTGATCAACCAGCATCGGTTCCTGTGCTAATGCTAAGCCTCCCTACCCGACATCCTCTCCACTGCTGCATCATGTACTGTTGCCCATGGCCCTGCCACTGCCACTACTACATATGTACGATAGCTCCCTCTGCATCAGTGTTGCTGGCCATGGCCCTGTCATTGCCATTGTTGCATCTGCACTGCAACCCCTTCTCCTCATGCTGCATCGTGTTGCCCATACACTGCCACTGCTAACTTCTGCATTGCAACCTAGTTACTGAGAAGGAAGTAACTGATCCACCCAACTCTAACATCCCTGTCAGGACAGACACACTCCTGATGCTGAAGCTCCCTCTGCCGCTGACAAGTGCTCCCTCTACTGAAATTTGTGTTGTTGCAACAACTCCATGCAACTCACACTGTTGCCTCATGTTGTCCCGAGACTCCTGCACTATAGCACTCTCTGTCGCTCCATCCGCATCCGTCTCTACCGACATCTACCAATCCTGCTACTCCTCTTCAGGACTCCCATAGCCAGGTATAATCCAAGAAGTTGGGTACCCCGAGGATCCTGCCCCTCATCGCTTATAGTCTGTCTGACCACAGCTTGATGTCTCCCCACTTCCTCTCAAGTGGCACATGAGCACTCATGGCACATTTGTCATCCTCCTCAACTTCTTTCTCCACCTTTGCTGGTGTTGCCTTGGTCTCGGAAGCCTCTCCCTTGCTCTTCTTCCTTGGACACTGGTTCGCAAAATGACCCAGCTCCCCACAATGGAAGTACTTGACCTTGGAGAGGTCCTTCTTTTTCCTCTTTTCCTACTTTCTCGCAAATGCTAGAGCCACATCCTCTTCTTCCTCCTCCTTGATTCTGACACCTTTGCCACTACTCCCAGCCTTGGTCAACCATCTCATCTCTTCTTAACGAAGAGCCACCCACAATTCCACCCAATCCAAAAGGCTCGTCCAGCCTAGTATGCTCTGGACAAATACCGCCTAGTCCTCTGAGACTGTGTTCAGTGCGGTCCTCATCATCAATTCCTCATCCAACGTGGCCCCTATGGAAGTTAGCTAGCCACAGATCTCCTTCAATCAAACGAGGAAGACATTTATTTGCTCTCCCTTCTGCATCTGGTATGATCGTAGCTGATTCTCAAGTAACATCTTCCTCTGCACAGAAGTTTGTTGGTAAAATTTCTTCAGGGCCTCCCACATCTCATTTGTTGTATTCTTCTCGGCAATATATGGTACCACATGATCCTTGACCCCCTCAAGGATGATGCACTTAGCCCTAGCCATTGCTTCTTCGTACTTCTCATTTTCAGTCGGGTTAACTGGGATCGCTATTGTTTTCAAGGTGAAGTGCTTGATGCGATACCTGTCTAGAATGAACAAGATCCTGGCCTTCTAGACTACGAAGTTGGAAGTTCCGTCCAGTCTGTCTTGATCTCTCAGCCCATTCACTGCCATTTCGATGCTCCTCTTTTGACTCTTCCAAGTCTCTCTACTTCCCTCCTGGAGTCCTCTGATCGACTCCTACTAAGTCTCTCAACTTCTTGTCTAGAAGTCCTCGGTTTGACTCCCTCTAAGTCTCGATTTCCCTTCTGGAAACGCCTCTACCAATGTCGAGATGCCCCACTCTGATCGTTTGTGCAACTGCACCACTGATTTGGATTTCTTAGCTAGAAATCCTCCTCGGCAGAAACTCCCTCCTCCTTGGTCTTGCCCTGTTAAATACTGTTCTGACCACAATACGCCATCAGCTTCGCTTCACAAATTACCCACAACCTCTTATGCCCCAGGAATCTGAAGATCTGAGCCTCTTAGCTCTGCGCAATCCTAGCATTGGCAAAATCTGCACCTCCTGGCCATAGCGTTGATCCTTCTGGACTGAGAAAGATGACCGGGCACTACATAAGTCAGGTCTGCTCCTCTCTGCCTCTACGTTGATCCTCCTCCTGGCTCGAGCTGATGACGCAGGCCCTCTTCGTCACCCCTTCCTTGCTGCTTTTAGAAATAGCTTTTGTCACTTGGGATAGTGTTTATGCTGCTATTGCTCTACTCAGCTGATGCCTTCAGTTATCCTGTGATCTGCAACCACGTTCTGATAACATGTTAAAATTTATAAGTTTAACTCATTAGAAATTCTTCCTGTACTATCTATTTTATTTCTTCCTACTTGTTCAATTATTTAACAAGTTATTTACCATGTAAATACTGAAAATAAACACAAGTACAATATCAACACCTACAGATCATCAATTGAAAGAAAACAAGCAACTAATGTTCCTAGAAAAATCCAATGTAGGAAAACCGGTGCAACTATTCAAAGGGTTTTATTATTACGCAGTTTTCATAATACAACCTGGGTGCTAGAAATGGCTCACCCAACAAAGAATTCCCTCAGCAGTAGTACCTCTCAATCAGAGACAGATATTCCAGCTAAATCATCGGATGAACGATCCCACAACAACAATATAGCTTTTGTTGCTCTGCGTCACTCTAATAGGGACTACGTCACCCTATCCGGCTCTCCAACTACTAGTTTGAACACGAAATTCTCCCAGTGCTGCCTCTAGGCCCTGCGTCAGCCTCTGTGCTCTGCATCAACTTCTGGAGCCTCTGCATTAGCCCCTAGACCCTCTGCATCTCACACGTTGGCCGTCTCTGGCTCTGCGCAACTCCTGGCTGCCTCTGCAGGGCCACTGGCTGCCTCTGCGTACCCTCTAGCTGGCTTTGCATCAACTTGTCCTAGCTCTGCGCTGATCCTCCTGGTACTAACTCTACCTCTCTACTATGTATTCACTGCCCCTCATCTGCAACTCAGATCACTCACTCGATTTCCTTAGCAAACCCTGCCCCAGAAAATCGAATTCTTGATCTCTCTCTGTGTGTTCTCTAACTGACCCTCAAGCCTCCTCTTATACTTTTCCCATTGATCCATCAACAGTTGAGATTAAATCTCTAATCAACAGCTAAGATTAGATTTGGCTTGATCCATGACTTTTGGACCCTTCTAACACAATTTTATATTACTACCATTTAATATTTTATTTTTCCTAAGTTTAGACTTAGGAACTCCATTAAAATATTAATTATTTTAATATCTCCCAAACTGGTTAGAATCTGCTCAAACCATTTCTGGGTCTTTGAGATCTCATGCGCTTTAGCCTCTCCACCAATTTTCATGGCTAAAGCACATCAGATGCTATCGCAAATCAACAAGAGCAATGAGTTATAGGCACCATAGTCATTGTCTCTCAAGGTAATACCCACTGGGGTGTTCGCTGAGTATGACCTTCTAAGACTATTCTTATCTTGGGTTCCTAGCCCTCAAACAATATCGGTCCTCTTGCCTACTCTTGTCTTAGATGCCCTACACATCCTCAAAGAGTATAAGATGCCAGATGATTACCCAATCCTCCCATTCTTTCTTTCCAAGTGAAGACAAGAAAGTTGTGTCTATCTCTTCCCCTCAATTAAAGAAGGCATTCCTAAGTATCCTTTGAGAAGGTAGTTGTCCAAATTCCTTTGTAATTGGGAACTTGTTTGTTAAGCCCCTATGCTACTAGTATAACCCCTTATTGTTATTAGTACAACTCCCTTATTATATTGATGTACCCATGTAATGCCCATATTGTTACTATTGTGCCCCATAGAAGCCCACTATTGTTATTATTGTGCCTATACATTATTATTGTTATGTCGGCTCTGATTATATTATGACCCCTTAGACTCCTATATATAGAAAAGAGGTCTTTTCATTTGCATCATCCAAGAATTGTTCATTTGTGTAATGTAAAGGAGGTTGCCCCCTTGAACAGACTGAATTCTAAGGCGTTCAACTATCTTTTCTATCTTTTTGTGGGCTGGTTTCATAACATTTGGTATCAAAGCTTTGGATTCTAGGGTTTCGCTACTTCAAATAGGTCATCGTGGCATTTTCGCTATAACTCCTTTTTGCGACATTTCAGAAGCAAACAAAAAACCCATTTGAGACGAAATCGCGTTGAACCTCAGGTCCGAATTTCAGAACCTTTCACACTATATTTGCGGAGATATGGTTTGATGAAGTTGGTCTTTTAGCAAACTCATGAATTACATTCCAAACAGGTGACCTTGGGAAAATTGTCATAACCTTTGTTTTGAGCATTAGATTGAAATTTCATCAGAAGTTACAGAAAGAGGACGAACTGTAGTTTCCTATGTATATTTTTCAGATGCTAAGCTCAAAATAGTGACACGTGGCACTTCTTATAAGTTCGCTCTTCTGGAAAGGTTTATAATCAGGTCATCTTGGGAGATTGTGCATAACTCCACCTTGAAGAATCTAAATTCGATCAAACTGGTGGCATTAGAAAGAGGACATAGAGGGCTACTGCAGGTCGCAATTTAAGAACTAGAAGAACCGAAATTATAGAGTTATAGTCATTTCAAGATCGAGCTCCTAAAATAAAGAAAAGACAATATGAGGAAGTTTGATGGCAAGGATCCGGTAAATTGGATACTTCAAATGGAGCAATATTTTGATCTACATGGTGTACCACATCTTCAAATGGAGCTCCTTTGATCCCACATCTTCCTTTGCTTTAACTCTTGTTTCCTCTATTTTGCATAGAGACCACATTTCACTTAGTGGGGTGGCTTCCTTCTTGACATATATGCTTGATGTGAAGTTGCCCCAATCCTTAGGTAGAGAATTGAGTACTACAGTTGCCATTTCTTTGTCAGACATGACTTCCCCTAGCTTTTGAAGTTGATCCCTCATCTCATAGATCTTCATGAAGTAGGGAGCTATTCCTTACTATGATATCTTCATCTTGTACAACTCATTAAGAAGAGATATCAATTCTCCAACTCTGGTTATCGAGAATAGCTCTACTAGTTTATCATAGATTTCTTTTGATGTTTCAAGTTTGGAGACATAAGGAATAAGAAAGTCTTTGATGGATTCTATTAGAATCCTTTAAGCTCTTGTCTCATCCTTATTGTACTTGGCTAAGGCTTGAGTTTGTTCCTTAGCAGGAATAGTAGTATTCCCTTTGATGTGTTCTAGGAGTTCATTCTCCTTGAGAAGTAAATCAGTGCTCTTCTTCCATGCAAGAAAGTTATTCGTACCTACCAATTTATTGTTTTCCTTGCAAAAAGACATTGATGTATATTCAGAAGGGGACATATACTTACTTGATAGATTTTGAGATGTAGTATACTTGCTTTCTCCTTGTAGACTTGATGGCTTGCCTTCCTTAGATCTTGATGTTCTTCAAGTTGCTTTCTCCAAGTGGGATTTGCCTGATGATGAGATTTGCTTGATGACTTGTAGCTTGATGTAGGTCCTTCTTTGATTTGCTCTTCTTGTAGGTGCTTTTGTGTAAGGCTCTTCTTCTTACTTTGTAGTCCTTGATGAAAGATAGTTGTAGACCTTCTTGTTGTTGAAATTTCTAAATCTATCCGTTAGAAATTTAATCTGTATTCTTCTAGTTTATTTCTTCTACTTGTTAAATTCAAACAAGTTATTTAAAACATATAAATAACAAAATAAACACAATACAGTCTCAACATCTACATATCAACAGCTGAAAGAAAACAAACACACAAGTGACACCGTTATTTTTCGACAAATGTCCCCGGAAAAACCCAATGCAGGAAAACCGGTGCAACTATTCTGAGGGTTTATTATTATGCAGTATTTCCTTGAGTACAACTGGGTACCAAACTGGCTCACCCGACAGAGAAAAACAATCAGCAGCAATACCTCTCTATTCAGAAACAGGTATTTAGAAAACTTGTCCCACGAAACCCTCTCCAGCAACTTTGAAGCTCTGCGCTGGCCCTTCTAGCCTCTGCGTCAGCGCTCTGAGGCACTGCACGGCCTCTGGGACCTTCTGCGTCACTCCTGTTGCTCTCTACGTGGATGACACAGTCCCTCTGGTCTCTGGTTGCCTTTGTTGGGCTCTGCGTGGCCTACTCTGGCTACTGCTTCTCACTCTCTACCTCTGTGCTGGTCATTCGGCACTTGTCTCTGCCTCTCTGTCTAGTACTCACTGCCCCTCACTGCTTATCACTAATTCAACTTTGCTTAGCAACCCTGCTCTAACAAATCGAATGACTAATCACTCTAGTGTGTTCTCCAACTGATCCTCAAGCCTCCTCTTATACTTTTCCTGTTGGTCATTCAACGACCGAAATTAAATCTCTAATCAATGGCAAAGATTAGATTTGGCTTGATCCATGACTTTTGGAACCTTCTAACCCAGTTTTATATTGATACCCATTAATATTTTATTTTTTCCTAAGTTTAGACTTAGGAACTCCATTAAAAATATTAATTATTTTAATATCTCCCAAACCGAGTACAATCTGTCTAAACCATTTATGGGTCTTGGAGATCTTATGTGCTTTAGCCTCTCCACTAATTTTCATGGCTAGAACACATCCAATGCTAGCCCAAATCAACACTCCCTCTTAGCGAGGACTGTGTTCTAGTAATACTCCACACTGAGCATCACTCTGATTATACAGCACTGGTACCTGTGTTGTTGCTAGGCCTCCCCACCCAACATCCTCTACACTGTTGCATCTTGTACTGCTGCCCATGGCCCAGCCACTGCAACTACTGCATCCATACAGCAACTCCATTTGCATCTGTGTTGTTGTTGGTTTTTTCTCCCAACACTGCATCTGCACTGCAACCCCCTCTCATCATGCTACATCATGCTACTACTACTGCACTCCAACTCAGTTACTAAGAAGTAAGTAACTGGTCCACCCAACTACTAACATCCTTGTCAGATTAGAACCATTCCCGATGTTGAAGCTCCCTCTGTCGCTAACAAATGCTTCCTCTACTGACCTCTGCACTGCTGCAGCAACTCCCTGCCTCTTGCACCATTGCAAACCTCTGTGCCATCCTGCACTGTTGCAACACTCTCCGTGCCTCTCGTACTGTTGCAGCCTGCTAGCCTCGTGCTGCTAGGGACTCACGCACTGTAGCACTCTGCCGCTTCATTTGCATCTGTCTCTACTGACATCCACCAGTCCTACTACTCTCTTCGGGGCTCTCGTAGCAAGGTATAATCCAAGAGGTTGGGTACCTCAAGGATCCCACCCCTCATCGCCTGTAGTCCTCCTAACTATAGCTCGATGTCTCCCAACCTCTTCTCTAGAGATAAATGAGCACTCATGGCACAATCACCATCTTCCTCGACCTCCTTCTCTACTTTCGCTAGTGCTACCTTAGAGTCAGACACCTCTCGCTTAGACTTCTTCTTCGGACACTGGTTCGCATAATGGCCCAGTTCCCCACAGTTAAAGCACTTGACCTTGGAGAGGTTCTTTTTCTTCCTCTTCTCCTGCTTTCCCGCAGATTCCAGAGCTGCATCCTCTTCCTCGTCCTGCTTGATCCTGACTCCCTTGCTTCTACTTCCCGTCTTGCTTAACTGCCTAATCTCCTCTTGGCCAAGAGTCGCCCACAATTCTTCCCAATCTGGAAGATCCGCCCTACCCAATATGCTTTGGACAAATGTCTCCCACTCCTCAGAGGCTGCGTTAAGTGCAATCCTTGCCAACATCTCCTCATTTGACATGGCCCCTATGGAAGTTAGTTGGTCTCGGATCTCCTTCAATTGACCAAGGAAGTGATCTATCTGCTCCCCATTCTGCATCTGGTATGACCGCAGTTGATTCTCAAGTAACATCTTCCTCTGCACGGAAGTATGCTGGTATAATTTTTTCAAGGCGTCCCATATTTCCTTTGTTGTCTCCTTCTCGGCAATATGTTGGACCACATGATCCTTGACCCATTAAGGATGATAAATTTCGCCTTGGCCATTGCCTCCTCGTACTTCTTATTATCAGTCCGGTCAACTGAAATAGCCACATTTCTCAAGGCGAAGGCCTTGATGCGATGTCTACCTAGAATGGATAGGATCCTAGCCTTCCAAACCACAAAGTTGGACGCCCTGTCCAATCTATCCTAATCCCTCAACCCATTCATGGCCATCTCTCTGCTCTTTTTTCGACTCCTCCGAGTCCCTCCCCTCTGGAAGTTGTCTCTTCGACTCCTGCTGAGTCTCTCTACTTCCCACTTGGAAGTTCTCCCTTTGACTCCTCTGAGTCTCTCTACTTCCCTTTGGAAGTTGTCTCTTCGACTCCTGTTGAGTCTCTCTACTTCCCACCTTGAAGTTCTCTGCTAGACTCCCTCTGAGTCTCGATTTCCCTTTTGGAAATCCTCCTACCAATCGTAAAGTTGCACCTCTCCGATCTTATGTGCACCTGCAACACTAATCCAGATTCCTTGGCTAGAAATCCGCCTCGGTAGCAACTCCCTCTACCTTGGTTTTTCCCTGTTAGGTACTGTTCTACCCTCACCCACCAGCTTCGCTCCCACAAACTACCCACAACTTCCTATGCCCCAACAACTAAAGGGTTGAGCTTCTAGACTCTACGCAAACCCGACACTGGAAAAACAACTCCCTCACCCAATTGTGTCAACCCTCCTAGTCTCTACATGAGCCTCTTTCTGCCCTCCTCATCCTCTGTGTTGGCCTCTCTCTGGCCTGGACTAATCATGCAATCCCTCTACGTCAATCCTTCTGTCACTTTCTGCAAGGACCAACTTTTATCACTCGAGAGAGTTGATTCTGCTGCAAATGCTCTGCTTCGCTGATGCCTTCAACTTTCCTATGATTTGCAACCACCCTCTAATACCATGTTGAAATTTCTAAGTCTATTTATTAAAAAATTATTCTATATTCTTCTGGTTTATTTCTTCTACTTGCTAAATTCGAACAAGTTATTTAAAGCATATAAATAACAAAATAAACACAATACAGTCTCAACATCTATAGATCAACAACTGAAAGAAAACAAACACATAACTGGCACCATTATTTTTGGACAGATGTCCCTGGAAAAACCTAATGTGGGAAAACCAGTGCAGCTATTTTGAGGGTTTATTATTATGCAGTATTTCCTTGAGTACAACTGGGTTCCAAACTGGCTCACCTGACATAGAAAAACAACCAGCAGCGATACCTCTCTATTCGGAAATAGGTATTCAAAAAACCTGTCCCATGAAACCCTCTCTAGCAACTATGAAGCTCTGTGCTAGCCCTTCTAGCCTCTACGTCAGCCCTCTGAGGCACTATGCAGCCTCTGGGACCCTCTGTGTCACTCCTGCTACCCTCTGCATGGATGACACAGTCCCTCTGGTGTCTACGCTATCTCTGCTAGGCTCTGCGTGGCCTTCTTTGGCTGTTGCTTCTCGCTCTCTGCCTCTACGCTGATCTCTCGGCATTGTCTTTGCCTCTCTGTCCAGTACTCACTGCTCCTCGATGTTGATCACTGATTTGACTTTGCTTAGCAACCCCGCTCTAGCAAATCGAATGACTGATCACTCTAGCGTGTTCTCCAACTAACCCTCAAGCCTCCACTTATATTTTTCCTATTGGTCCTTCAACGGCCGAGATTAAATCTCTAATCAACATCTAAGATTAGATTTGGATTGATCCATGACTTTTGGAACCTTCTAACCCAATTTTATATTAATACCCATTAATATTTTATTTTTCCTAAGTTTAGACTTAGGAACTCATTAAAAATATTAACTAATTTTAATATCTCCCAAACCAGGTACAATCTGTCCAAACCATTTCTGGGACTTGGAGATCTCATTCGCTTTAGCCTCTCTACCAATTTTCATGGCTAGAACACATTTGATGCTACCCCAAATAACCACTTGTCCTTGATGTGATAGAGACTTCTTTGCTAGATGCTTCAACTTTTGCAGATTTTCTTCCTTGATGAGTGTTCTTGAAATGCCCTTTTCTTGATGTGTCACCTTAGTTCCGATACCATGTTGAAAAATCAAGGGAAATGATGTATATTAGGATTCTTCTTGACTTGATAACAATTTGTGAAGCACTTTTACAATTATCTTAGCTTGATATTCTCCTTATTATTAGTGTCTGTGTTTCATCAAACTGCTACCAAAAACATAAAGACAAGAACACAGATGTTAGCTCTTTGCTAGGGCCAAAGCCTCTATTTCTTAGAGAGGAAAACCCTTTGGTAAGTTTCTTTTATTGATGCTTCTTATTAATCAATCCCAAACCCTAGACCTTTGACTATGATTTCCTCCAAGCACAAGTCAAGTCCTTCCTCTATTCTACATTTTGTTCCCGGCACATAGACTTCCTCCTTCCGACACTTTTTCCTCCTCCTCTGCTGCTTGTCTAGAGATAGACCCTCCTTGAGTGAGCTTTCTAGAAGAAATGTTCTTCTTCTATGCTTTACTCAAGTAGACTTCTTATTTTTTTGACCAAACGAGATCCTTCTTGAGGTATGACTATAATATTGTTTTGCTGCCCTAGTTTTTCCCACGTGTCGAGGGTACCCTTAGAGAATTAGGGTCCTTTTTCCTTCGCTAGAGAGATCGGCTTCTCCGTTTGACTTGGGAGGCCTTGTAGGCCTAGTTTCTAACCCAAACAACACTAGTTCATGCACTGTTTTGTCACTACTGTCATACCTACAGACTTGACCTCTTTTAGCTCACACGTGTGACTATATTCTACCCTCGAAACAGTGCTCTTCACTTCAGTCTTCTTCCTCCTTTCTTCGCTTGTCTTGGAGACCCTTAGACTTGCCTTTTCCTTCACTTTCCTCGACTTCTACCTTCACTAGTTTCAGAGCTTGCTTATTGGACGTTGAGAGGGAGTGGACAACCTCTATATATAGAGGATTGTCCCTCCTCTAGGCCGACATTAGGCCAACATGATGTCTTTAGGCCGACTTGATCGTTTCTTCATTATTTTCATCATTTAGCTTCTTTTAGAGGAAGTTGTTGCATGGAGAGGACTTTCACTTGGCTTGGAGGTATTCCTTTGACCTTATACAAATCTTATACATAGTCTAACATGCCCTCTCAGGGTCTTACATAAATAAATTGACCTTTTGACTTCCTAGAAGCACTTAAACATGTGCTTGACCTACTTCAATGAGCAAGAAACTTATTGACAAATAACAATATTTATTTTCTTGATAAGTAAAAATATCAAAAGTACATTTATGAAGACCAAACCTAGTAACATTTCCGTCAACACTTAACAATCCCTTTGCTAGAAACGTGGCACACCACGTGATCCTTGACTCTATCCAGGATCATCCTTTTCACCTTAGCCATCTTAGCTCTGTACCTTTTCAGCAGATCTGCATTCGCAGGGACAACTACCACACTATCAACATACGTCTTGAGGGCATTCTCATCTAGAAGGAAAGACATTCTAGCCTTCCAGATGACATAGTTGGAAGCCCCGTCTAACCTGTCCAGGACCCTCAAGCCACTGGTTGCCATATCTTCCGAAAACTGTCGAACACCTCCCTCTTTCTCCCTACTACGTAGCTCCTAGGTTGGCTTACGCACTCCCTGATGGAGCTAGTAAGCTACTGCTCAACAAATGAGAAATATTGATTTCCTTGGAAAGAAATCGCTAAGGAAGTATTCCCTCACTATGCAATATGCTTCTTCCTTCCGACAGATTTCCTGCCTAGCACTCAGCTTGCAGAGAAATTGCTTCCTTCTAGCTCTGCATGGTTCCCTTTGCCTCAACAAATTCTCGATCTGGAAGACTTACCTCTTTTTCGGCTCAGTCAGAGAGAGACACCCACAGAAAGATAGCCCTCCTGGCTAGAACTGCGCAATCCCTCAGGGGATTCGAACCACTGCTTGTTGCAGCAAGTTGGCCCTTGCTTCAGTGTTAGATCTGCTCTTCCTTGCTTCACATTAAAAACTCTGATACCATGTGAAAATTCCTAGATCTAACAATCTCAGGAATCCTACTGCAACCAACTAAATCTACTTCACCTAGATTGTAAATTCCATTACAAGCTTATTTCAAGTTTCTTCTTGGAACATTGAAGTAAATTACTGAAGCAGCCTACACCAAATTAAATATGATTCTGAAACATAGAAACTAAGCAACGAAAATAGAAACACATAAGACACCATTATTTTTGGACAATAGTCCCCAGAAAAACCCAATGCTGGAAAAACGGTGCAACAACTCTGAGTATTTATTATTATTAAGCAGTAGCAAATTCAAAGTACATCTCTAAATACCTCACAGGGTTATTCGGTTATAGAGAGAAATATTAGCAGAAAGAATTATGAGGTTACCTCACACTATCACTGGAAATCCTCACTGATCCAGCCCCAAACTGACTGCCCCTAGTTTTTTCTAGCTACCTCTGCATAGTGTCTGCGCCAACCCAACATCAAGCTCTCTGGGGACTGCGTCACTCCTATGGCTAGTCGATTTATTGCCCAGGAGATTCGATTTCTGCCTCCCAGTCTCACACCTCAACTCGTGGCTTCTGAAAATCAAATTCCTCTGCAAATTTCGGACTCCTACTCAGCATTGCCACTACTGGATTACTCTTTGCTTCCCTTTGTTGATGATTCTCCGGCTGAGAAAATCACTCTCTAAGGAAGCTATCCCTGCCCCTCTACTACAAGAAATATTCTCAATTGATTTTCCTCCTAAGATCTTCTCACTTCAGGACAATCGATTTCCTTGATCTCTTTAGTGTATCTTCCAAATGACCCTCAAGCCCCTTCTTATATCTTCCTATTGGACAACCAACTGCGTAGATTAAATCTTAGTCAAAGGCTCAGATCGTTTTGCCTTGATCCATGTTTTTTTCTAGAGTTTCACCCATGATTAGATTAATACACACTAATATTTTAATTTTCCTAAGATTAGACTTAGGAAGCCCATTAAAAATAATAATTATTTTAATAGAATCACTTTTGGGTGGAATTTCCAAAAACACTTTCTGGGTTCTTTGGAATACATGTGCCCAAGTCTCCCTGCAAAATTTGAAGCTTAGAGCACATTCGATGCTACCCCAAATCAACACCTAACCCTCCAGAGGTCTACACTAGCACATGTAGGGTGTGTGCTGAGAGCCATGGGTCACAACAATAGAAAACCCTTCGTCGATCCCCAAAGATGTTCAGATATTGCTCGAGATTCACCTATTGGATGAGGAAGATGCATTTGGTTCACCTTTGCCCAACCAATCGCACAATTGTACCATGCACTTGGCAGACGACCCGGGACTTGTATGTTGATATGGCATCACTTACTCCATCATATGAGCCCTTATAGACGGTCTACAAGCATCTTCGACCTCCTTGGAAACCCACGAGGTCACTTGTGTGCCCTCATAGTCATTGGGAGCACCACAGGTTTATTTTGTGGAGAACAAGGGGGCAACCCCTTGTCCATTACTTTTGGAAGTCCAACTCGTCATTTTGGCACTTATGGACCTCATCAGGCCTCTCAGAGAGCCCAAAGACATGCATTATTGATTATTTGACCTCTTGGGAGGCTTGTTATTTTGTTTATGAGCTAGTTTGGTGGGCTTGTCACCAATAGATAGTTATTTGCACATTATTTTTAGTTGATGGGTTAATGTAGGCTCAAATTAGTTAATTTGAACTCCTAATGAGTATATAAATAGGAGAGACATGAATTCGTTTTGTATCATCACTTGGATTTGGAACTTGTATCTCTTTAGAAATTTTTGCTATCCTTCTTTGAGGAACAACTTTTGGAGCATGGAATGAATTTTGATGTTTGGATTATTTTTTCATGTTTTGGAGCTTCTTGAATGGCAAGATTTTGGATGGTTGGATATATTCTTATACATGTTGTTGATTTGGGGTAGCATTGGATGTGCTCTAACCACGAAAATTGGTGGAGAGGCTAAAGCACATAAGATCTCCAATACCTAGAAATGGTTTCGACAAAATCTAACCAGTTTGGGAGATATTAAAATAATTAATATTTTTAATGGAGTCCCTAAGTCTAAACTTAGGGCAAATAAAATATTATTGTGAATTAATATAAAATTGAGTTAAAATGGTCCAAAAGTCATGGATCAAGCCAGAACTAATCTTAGTCGTTGATTAGGGACTTAATCTCAGCCGTTGAATTGTCAACAAGAAAAGCATAAGAGGAAGCTTGAGAGTCACTTGGAGAACACATTGAATTGATCAAGAATTCGATTTTTTGGGGTAGGGCTTGCTGAGGAAATCGAAGGAGTGATCAAAGTTGCACTGAGGGCAGTGAATGCAGTAGCATACAGGTAGAGATAGTACCGAGAGCATCAGCGCTGAAGCCGGGAGAGGGTGGATGCAGAACCAGCTAGAGGCCATGCAGAAGCAGCTAGAGGCCATGCAGAGGCAGCCAAGTGCTGCACAGAGCCTAAGGAGGGCCAGCGTGGGAGACGTAGAGGTTCCAGAGGCTGACACAAAGCCTAGAGGTTGATTCTGGGAGATTTCGTGGGGCAGATTGTGGCTGATATCTGTCTCTGACTGAGAGGTACTACTGCCGAGGGCATTCTCTATTGGGTGAGCCATTTCTGGCACCCAGATTGTATTCTGAAACTACTTAATAATAAAACCCTCAGATAGTTGCACCGCTTTTCCCGCATTGGGTTTTCCAGGGGCATTTGTCCAAAATTAGCGGTGTCACTTGTGTGCTTGTTTTTCCTTCAGTTGATGATCTGTATGTGTTGAGATTGTACTTGTATTTATTTTCAGTATTTACATTGTAAATAACTTGTTAATTAACAGAACAAGCAGGAAGAAATAAATCAAAAAGTACAGTAAGGATTTCTAACAGATAGATTTACAAATTCCAACACATGTAAGTACAATTTAACGCTATTCTTTCTTTCTATTTTTGTCACATACATTGTTGCTATGATTTTGCTATACTAGGGATTATTTGTCACATCTCTTTATGCAAAGTTGTGGGAATTTTGTTTCTAGATAGTGAATGCTTCATGTATGGGCCATGAATAATGAATGAATGTTCCTAGGGATGTTTCATTACTGAAATTTATCTTGATAATCCATCTATCTTGCAAAACAAGGTATAAATTCTTTGAAGTTGCTTTTTTTGCTGCCCTAGTGCTAAGCAAAGTTGTCCTTGAGGCCTCCTTGACCTAGAAAATTCAAAAGTCCATAGTCATAATTCTACTTGAATCCAATCTCCCCAAAGAATTAGGCACTGGTCCACCCAAAGGTGATCAACTCAAAGCTTATTTCTTTCACCTCCCCCTCTTTTCTATGCTTAGCCTACATACGTCACCTAGGGCATCAATTATCTCACAATCTATCCATCCAAATACTTTTGTCCAAAAATGCGTTGGTGTGTCCTCAAGAAGCCCTCCAAATTTCATGAGATTCTGATGGTGGGATCTTGAGATATCGCAAGCCTTAGCTTGAAGACCGATTCTTGCCCTTGGTTTCCTAAGGCTAGAAACCTCACTAGGATCATTGCATTATCTTTCATTGAAAATTCCTTCCTTGATCCCCTTCTTGTTGAAGTTTCTAAGTCTAACTGTTAGAAACCCTTCATGTACTTTACTGATTTATTCCTACTTAAGTTGCACGAAACGGGGAAACGCGGAAGCGAAACGAAACGGGGAAGCGAAACGAAACGCAACCTCCCCAAATTTTGGAAACGGGGAAACACGAATATA